>JAKWBO010000202.1:0-84128 GCA_034336685.1 Luscinia luscinia | reverse complement strand
TTCCTCTCCATTCCCAGCCCCATTCCCAGTATTCCCAATGCTCCCAGTGCCATTCCCAGTCCCATCCCCAGTACTCCCAGTACTCCCAGTTCCACTCTAACCCCTCCCATGCCATTCCCAGTCCCACCAGTACTCCCAGTTACGCAAGCCCCACTCCAAGGCGGAGCCCAAACCCTTCGGCGGCTCCTTCGACGATTTCGGCCCCGGCGACTTCGGCACCTTCGACAACGAGGAGGAGGAGGAGGAGAACGCCAAGGACTACGACGACTTCGCCAAGGAGCTCAGCCACTACCGGCGCTGCAAGGATGGAAACCACCGGGCCAGGGGTACTGGGCAAGCTGGGCAAACTGGGCAAACTGGGAAATGCCAAAACCCAAAAATCCCGCCCAAAAGCCAAAAAATCTCGCTGAAAAAGCAAAAATCTCCCCAAAATGCCCCAAACACGGTGCATTGCTCAGCCACTACCGGCGCTGCAAGGACGGCAACCACCGGGCCAGGTGTACTGGGCAAACTGGGCAAACTGGGCAAACTGGGAAATGCCAAACAACCCAAAAAATCCCACCCAAAAATCCAAAAATTCCCCCAAAAACCCCCCAAAAAATCCCCGATGAAACCACAAAAATGCCCCAAACACGATGTGGTTTTCACCCAGATCTGAGGATGGATCCCAGTGGGCCAGGTGTACTGGGCAAACTGGGCAAACTGGGCAAACTGGGAAATGCCAAAAACCCAAAAATCCCACCCAAAAGCAAAAATTCTCCCTGAAAACCAAAAAATCTCCCAAAAATGCCCCCAAACACGGGCGCATTTCTCAGCCACTACCGGCGCTGCAAGGACGGCAACCACCGGGCCAGGGGTACTGGGCAAACTGGGCAAACTGGGCAAACTGGGAAATGCCAAAAACCTAAAAATCCCACCCAAAAAGCAAAAAATTCCCCCAAAAACCCCAAAAATGTCCCAAACACGGCACATTGCTCAGCCACTACCGGCGCTGCAAGGACGGCAACCACCGGGCCAGGGGTACTGGGCAAACTGGGCAAACTGGGCAAACTGGGAAATGCCAAAAACCCAAAAATCCCGCCCAAAAAGCCAAAAATTCCCCAAAACCCCCAAAATCCCGATGAAACCACAAAAATGCCCCAAACACGATGTGGTTTTCACCCAGATCCGAGGATGGATCCCAGTGGGCCAGGTGTACTGGGCAAACTGGGCAAACTGGGCAAACTGGGAAATCCCAAAAACCCAAAAATCCCACCCAAAAAGCAAAAACCTCCCTGAAAAACCAAAAAATCCCCCCAGAAAACCCAAAATGCCCCAAACACGGTGCATTGCTCAGCCACTACCGGTGCTGCAAGGACAGGAACCACCGGGCCAGGGGTACTGGGCAAACTGGGCAAACTGGGCAAACTGGGAAATGCCAAAAACCCAAAAATCCCACCCAAAAAGCAAAAATCCCCCCAAAACCCCCCCCAAAAATCCCAATAAAACCACAAAAATGCCCCAAACACGATGCGATTTTCACCCAGATCTGAGGATGGATCCCAGTGGGCCAGGTGTACTGGGCAAACTGGGCAAACTGGGCAAACTGGGAAATGCCAAAAACCCAAAAATCCCGGCCCAAAAAGCCAAAAATTCCCCCAAAAACCCCCCCAAAAATCCCGATGAAACCACAAAAATGCCCCAAACACGATGTGGTTTTCACCCAGATCCGAGGATGGATCCCAGTGGGCCAGGTGTACTGGGCAAACTGGGCAAACTGGGCAAACTGGAAATCCCAAAAACCCAAAAATCCCACCCAAAAGCAAAAACCTCCTGAAAAACCAAAAAATCCCCCCAGAAAACCCAAAAATGCCCCAAACACGGTGCATTGCTCAGCCACTACCGGTGCTGCAAGGACAGGAACCACCGGGCCAGGGGTACTGGGCAAACTAGGCAAACTGGGCAAACTGGGAAATGCCAAAAACCCAAAAATCCCACCCAAAAAAGCAAAAATCCCCCAAACCCCCCCCAAAAATCCCAATAAAACCACAAAAATGCCCCCAAACACGATGCGATTTTCACCCAGATCTGAGGATGGATCCCAGTGGGCCAGGTGTACTGGGTAAACTGGGCAAACTGGAAATCCCAAAATCCAAAATTCCTTAAAAAAAATCCCAAAATAAAAAAACAAATCCATTTTTGAGCATCCCCATCCCTCCTCCCAATTCCTCCAGCCTCCATTCCTGGTATCCCATTTATCCCATTTTTTTACCCCATTTTTCCCATTTTTCCTCATTTTTATCCCATTTTTCCCATTTTTATCCCATTTTTCCCCATTTCCTCATTTTTTACCCCATTTTTATCTCATTTTTCAGGTCAGGGCCATGCCCAGGGCTTCCAGGGCAGGGGCTTTTCCCAGTGTCCCATTCCCATTTTTAATCACATTTTTTACCCCATTTTTTCTCCTGTTTTTCCCATTTTTTGTGGTTTTTACCCCATTTTTATTGCTGTTTTTCTGCAGATCATGGCCGTGCCCACGGGTTCCGGGGCCGGGGCCATTCCCAGTGTCCCATTCCCGTTTTTAATCCCAATTTTTGTGGCTTTTATCCCATTTTTCCCATTTTCCCCATTTTTAACCCCATTTTTAATCCCATTTTTAATCCTATTTTTCTCATTTTTTGTGTTTTTTCTTTCAGGCAGGGGCTGGGGCTGTTCCCAGTGTCCCATTCCCTTTTTTAATCCCATTTTCTGTGTTTTTTATCCCATTTTTCCCATTTTCCCCATTTTTAACCCCATTTTTATTGCTGTTTTTCTGCAGATCATGGCCGTGCCTGCAGGTTCCGGGGCCGGGGCTGTTCCCAGTGTCCCATTCCCATTTTTAATCCCATTTTTACCCCATTTTTTCTCCTGTTTTTCCCATTTTTGGTGGTTTTTACCCCATTTTTATTGCTGTTTTTCTGCAGATCATGGCTGTGCCCGCAGGTTCCAGGGCCGGGGCCATTCCCAGTGTCCCATTCCCATTTTTAATCCCATTTTTTGTTGTTTTTATCCCATTTTTCCCATTTTTAACCCCATTTTTAACCCTATTTTTAATCCTGTTTTTCTCATTTTTTGTGTTTTTTCTCTCAGGCAGGGGCCGGGGCCGGGGCTGTTCCCAGTGTCCCATTCTTGTTTTTAATCCCATTTTTTGTTGTTTTTACCCCATTTTTCCCATTTTTAATCCCATTTTTCCCATTTTTAGTCCCATTTTCCCCATTTTCTGTGTTTTTTCCCCATTTTCAGGTCGTGGCCGTGCCCGCGGGTTCCGGGCCGGAGCCGTTCCCAGTGTCCCCATTCCCATTTTTAATCACATTTTCCCCAAATTCTCCATTTTTTACTCCGTTTTTTTCTCCTGTTTTTCCTATTTTTTGTGTTTTTACCCATTTTCTGTGGTTTTTCTCTGAGGTCGTGGCTGTGTTCCAGGACCAGGGCTGTTCTCAGTGCCCCATTCCCATTTTTAATCCCATTTTTTGTTGTTTTTATCCCATTTTTCCCATTTTTAACCCCATTTTTAACCCCATTTTTAATCCTGTTTTTCTCATTTTTTGTGTTTTTTTCTCTCAGGCAGGGGCCGGGCTGGGGCTGTTCCCAGTGTCCCATTCTTGTTTTTAATCCCATTTTTGTTGTTTTTACCCCATTTTTCCCATTTTTAATCCCATTTTTCCCATTTTTAATCCCATTTTCCCTTTTTCTGTGTTTTTTCCTCATTTTCAGGTCGTGGCCGTGCCCGTGGGTTCTGGGGGCCGGGCTGTTCCCAGTGTCCCCATTCCCATTTTTAATTACATTTTTCCCAAATTCTCCATTTTTTACCCCATTTTTTTCTCCTGTTTTTCCCATTTTTTGTGGTTTTTTCCCCATTTTTATTGCTGTTTTTCTGCAGATCATGGCTGTGCCCGCAGGTTCCAGGGCTGGGGCCGCTCCCCAGTGTCCCATTCCCATTTTTAATCCCATTTTTTATGGTTTTTATCCAATTTTTCCCATTTTCCCCATTTTTAACCCCATTTTTAATCCTATTTTTTCTTTTTTTGTGTTTTTTCTTTCAGGCAGGGGCTGGGGCTGTTCCCAGTGTCCCATTCCCATTTTTAATCCCATTTTTTGTTGTTTTTATCCCATTTTTCCCATTTTTAATCCCATTTTCCCATTTTTAATCCCATTTTCCCTTTTTCTGTGTTTTTTCCCATTTTCAGGTCGTGGCCGTGTCTGTGGGTTCTGGGGGCCGGGCTGTTCCCAGTGTCCCATTCCCATTTTTAATCACATTTTCCCTAAATTCTCCATTTTTACCCCATTTTTTCTCCTCTGTTTTTCCCATTTTTGTGTTTTATCCCATTTTCTGTGGTTTTTCTCTGAGGTCGTGGCCGTGCCCGCAGGTTCCAGGGCCGGGGCCATTCCCAGTGTCCCATTCTCGTTTTTAATCCCATTTTTTGTGGCTTTTATCCCATTTTTCCCATTTTTAACCCCATTTTTAACCCCATTTTTAATCCTGTTTTTCTCATTTTTTGTGTTTTTTTCTCTCAGGCAGGGGCCGGGGCTGGGGCTGTTCCCAGTGTCCCATTCTTGTTTTTAATCCCATTTTTTGTTGTTTTTACCCCATTTTTCCCATTTTTAATCCCATTTTCCCCTTTTTCTGTGTTTTTTTCCCCATTTTCAGGTCATGGCCGTGCCCGCGGGTTCTGGGGCCGGGGCTGTTCCCAGTGTCCCATTCCCATTTTTAATCCCATTTTTTGTTGTTTTTATCCCATTTTCCCATTTTTATCCCATTTTTCCCATTTTTAATCCCATTTTTCCCATTTGCTGTGTTTTCTCTCTCAGGTCGTGGCCGTGCCCGCAGGATCCGGGGCCGGGGCCGTTCCCAGTGTCCCATTCCCGTTTTTAATCCCTTTTTTGTGGTTTTTATCTCATTTTTCCCATTTTTAATCCCATTTTTCCATTTTTATCCCATTTTTCTTATTTTTAATCCCATTTATACCCTGTTTCTCTCTCAGGTCGTGGCCGTGCCCGCGGGTTCTGGGGCCAGGGCTGTTCCCAGTGTCCCATTCCCATTTTTAATCCCATTTTTTGTGGTTTTTATCCCATTTTTCCCATTTTTAGTCCAATTTTCCCCATTTTTAATCCCGTTTTTCCCATTTTTAATCCCATTTTTCCCGTTTTTACCCTGTTTCTCTCTCAGCTCGTGGCCGTGCCCGTGGGTTCCAGGACCAGGGCTGTTCTCAGTGTCCGATTCCCATTTTTAATCCCATTTTTGTTGGTTTTATCCCATTTTTCCCATTTTTAATCCCATTTTTCCCATTTTTAATCCCATTTTTCCCATTTTTAATCCCATTTTTCCCATTTATACTCTGTTTCTCTCTCAGGTCGTGGCCGTGCCCGCTGGTTCCGGGACCAGGGGCTGTTCTCAGTGTCCCATTCCCGTTTTTAATCCCCATTTTTGTTGTTTTTATCCCGCTTTTCCCATTTTTAATCCAATTTTCTCACTTTTATTGCTGTTTCTCTCTCAGGTCGTGGCCGTGCCCGTGGATTCCGGGGCCAGGGCTGTTCTCAGTGTCCCATTCCCATTTTTAATCCCATTTTTGTTGTTTTTATCCCATTTTTCCCATTTTTAATCCTTCCATTTTTAACCCCTATTTTTTAATCCTGTTTTTCCCATTTTTTACCCTGTTTCTCTCTCAGGTCGGGCCGGGGGTTCGGGGGCTGTTCCCAGTGTCCCATTCCCATTTTTAATCCCATTTTTTGTTGTTTTTATCCCATTTTTCCCATTTTTAGTCCAATTTTCCCATTTTTAATCCCGTTTCCATTTTTAATCCCATTTTTCCCATTTTATTGCTGTTTCTCTCTCAGGTCGTGGCCGTGCCCATGGGTTCCGGGCCGGGCCGCTGGCTGCTCCCGGGCCGGGCTGCTCTCGGGGCCGGGGCCGCCCGCAGCGCACTCCCGAGGAGGAGGAGGAGCCCTTCGAGGAGGAGATGGAGGTGAGGACACGGGAATTCCACTGGGAATGTTCCACTGGGAATTCCAGAATGTTCCACGGGAATCACGCAGGGAATTCCTGAATATTACACGGGAATCACACAGGGAATTCCGGAATGTTCCACGGGAATAAAACAGGGAATTCCAAAATGTTCCACAGGAATCAAACAGGGAATTCCAGAATGTTCCACGGGAATCAAACAGGAAATTCCAGAATGTTCCACAGGAATCAAACAGGGAATTCCAGAATGTTCCACAGGAATCAAACAGGGAATTCCAGAATGTTCCACGGGAATCAAACAGGGAATTCCAGAATGTTCCACGGGAATCAAACAGGGAATTCCAGAATGTTCCACGGGAATCAAACAGGGAATTCCAGAATGTTCCACGGGAATAAAACAGGGAATTCCAGAATGTTCCACGGGAATCACACAGGGAATTCCAGAATGGTTCCACAGGAATCAAACAGGGAATTCCAGAATGTTCCATGGGGAATCAAAACAGGGAATTCCAGACTGTTCCCACGGGAATCAAACAGGAATATCAGAATGTTCCACGGGAATCACACAGGGAATTCCAGAATGTTCCACGGGAATCACACAGGGAATTCCAGACTGTTCCACGGGAATCAAACAGGGAATTCCAGAATGTTCCACGGGGAATCACACAGGGAATTCCAGAATGTTCCACAAGAATCAAACAGGGAATTCCAGAATGTTTCACGGGGAATCACACAGGGAATTCCGGAATGTTCCACAGGGAATCACACAGGGAATTCCAGAATGTTCCACGGAAATCACACCGGGAATTCCAGAATGTTCCACGGGGAATCACACAGGGAATTCCAGAATGTTCCACGGGAATCAAACAGGGAATTCCAGAATGTTCCACGGGAATCAAACAGGGAATTCGGAATGTTCCACAGGAATCACACAGGGAATTCCAGAATGTTCCACGGGAATCAAACAAGGAATTCCAGAATGTTCCACGGGGAATCACACAGGGAATTCCAGAATGTTCCACGGGGAATCAAACAGGGAATTCCAGAATGTTCCATGGGGAATTCCGGAATGTTCCACAGGGAATCAAACAGGGAATTCCAGATTGTTCCACGGGAATCAAACAGGGAATTCTGGAATGTTCCACGAGAATCAAACAGGGAATTCCAGAATGTTCCACGGGGAATCAAACAGGGAATTCCGGAATGTCCACGAGAATCAAACAGGGAATTCCAGAATGTTCCACGGGGAATCAAACAGGGAATTCCAGATTGTTCCACGGGAATCAAACAGGGAATTCTGGAATGTTCCACAGGGAATCAAACAGGGAATTCCAGAATGTTCCACAGGAATCAAACAGGGAATTCCAGAATGTTCCAGGGGGAATTCTGGAATGTTCCACAGGGAATTCCGAGGGGATTCCAGGGGCAATTCTGAGTTTTTCTATGGGGAATTCTGGAATATTACACAGGGAATTCCACAGGGAATTTGAGAATGTTCCAGGGGGAATTCCACAGGAAATTCTGGAATATTCTAGAGGGAATTCTGGAATGTTCCAGTAGAAGTTCCACAGGGAATTCTGGAATGTTCCACAGGGAATTCTGCAGGAAATTGGGGAATGTTTCACAGGGAATTCTAGAGGGGATTTCTGGGTGATCCATAGGGAATTCTGGAGGGAATTCTGGTAGGTCCCACATGGAATTTTGGAATATTCCATGGGGAATTCCAGAATGTTCCACAGAGAATTCTGGATTCCACAGGAAATTCAAGAATGTTATGCAGGGAACTAGGGAATGTTCTGTGGGGAATTCTGGAATGTTCCACAGGGAATTTTGGAGGGGATTCCAGGATGTTCCCCAGGGAATTCCCCAGGGAATTCTGTCCCTCCCCGGAGTTCTGACCCCATCCCAGGTTTCCCTCTGCATTCTGAGCTTCTCATGCTGGAATTCCCACAGAATTCCCACAGAATTCCCATTTTTTTTTCCCAGTACTGCGACCCCGAGGAGCCGATGGGCGACGACGACTTTGACGATTACGCCAAGGAATTGTCGCAGTACCGGCGCAGCAAGGAGCGCGGCCGGGGTGAGCCAGGAATCCCACCCCAAATCCCAATTATCCCTAATCCCAATTATCCCAAATCCCAGTCCCAAATCCCAATTATCCCAAATCCCAATTCCCAATCCCAAATCCTGTCCCAAATCCCTGGAGCGCGGCCAGGGTGAGCCGGGAAACCCACCCCAAATCCCACCCCAAATCCCAATTATCCCAAACCCCAATTATCCCAAATCCCAATTATCCCAAATCCCATTCCCAAATCCCAATCCCCAATCTCAAGTCCTGTCCCAAATCCCTGGAGCGGGGCCGGGGTGAGCTGGGAAACCCACCCCAAATCACAATCCCAAATCCCAATCTCACCCCAAATCCCAATTCCCAATCCCAAATCCCAATTCCAAATCCCACCCCAAATCCCAATTATCCCAAATCCCAATTATCCCAAATCCCAATCCCAAATCCCACCGAAATCCCACCCCAAATCCCATCCCAAGTTCTGTCCCAAATCCTGGAGTGGGGTCGGGGTGAGCTGGAATCCCACCCCAAATCACAATCCCAAGTCCCAAGTCCCAATCCCACCCCAAATCCCAATTCCCAATCCCAAATCCCAATCCCAAATCCCACCCAAATCCCAATTATCCCAAATCCCAATTATCCCAAATCCCACCTCAAATCCCATCCCAAGTCCTGTCCCAAATCCCAATTATCCCAAATCCCACCTCAAATCCCATCCCAAGTCCTGTCCCAAATCCCTGGAGCGGGGCCGGGGTGAGCTGGGAATCCCACCCCAAATCACAATCCCAAATCCCAATCCCACCCCAAATCCCAATTCCAATTCCCAATCCCAAATCCCAATCCCAAATCCTGTCCCAAATCTTAATTCCCAATCCGAAATCCCATCCAAAATTCCATCCAAAATGCCTGGAACGGTGCCGGGGTGAGCCTGGAATTCCTTCCCAATCCCAAATCCCAAATTCCACCCCAAATCCCATTCCAAGTCTGATCCCCAATTCCAATTCATAATCTCAAATCCTCCCTCAAATCCCAATTCCCAAATCCCAATCTCCAAATCCGAGTCACAAATCCCAACCCTCAAGTCCATACTCTTCAATTCCCAATCCCCAAATTCCCCTATTCACAAATCCCCAAACCCAAATCCCACATTCCCAACATCCCAAATTCCCATTGCAGTGCTGAGCTGGGGCTGGGATGACCCTGGATCTGGGAATTCCCAAATTCCCAAATCCCAAATTCCAAATCCCCAAAATCCCAAATCGCAAAATCCCAAATTCCCAAATTCCCAAATTCCAGGGCTGAGCCGGGGCCGGGGCCCGCGGGGCTGAGGGAACAAGGGGCCAGGCCGGGGCCGGGGTGACCCTGGATCTGGGAATTCCCAAATCCCCAAAATCCCAAATTCCAAATCCCAAATTCCCAAATCTCAAAATCCCAAAATCCCAAATTTCCAGGGCTGAGCCGGGGCCGGGGCCGGGGCCCGCGGGGCCGTGGGAACAAGGGGCCGGGCCGGGGCCGGGGCCGCGGCCGCAGCGCGATGGGAAAAGCCGCGATCAACGACGACGACGACTTCTACGACGACGACATGGGGGTGAGGCTGGGACCCCAGATTGCCAAAATTCCCAAAATTCCCAAAATTCCTGCTCTGAAAATCCCAAATTCCCAAAAATCCCAAAATTCCTGCTCTGAAAAACCCAAATTCCCAAAAATCCCAAAATTCCTGCTCTGAAAAACCCAAATTCCCAAAAATCGCAAATTCCCAAAAATCCCAAATTCCCAAAAATCTCAAAATTCCTGCTCTGAAAAACCCAAATTCCCAAAAATCCCAAATTCCCAAAAATCCCAAAATTCCTGCTCTGAAAAACCCAAATTCCTAAAAATCGCAAATTCCCAAAAATCCCAAAATTCCTGCTCTGAAAATCCCAATTTATAAAAAATTCCAAATTCCCAAAAATCCCAAAATTCCTGCTCTGAGAAAAACCCAAATTCCCAAAAATCCCAAAATTCCTGCTCTGAAAAACCCAAAAATCCTGCCCGGAAATCCCAGAAATCCCGCCCCAGAAACTCAAAATCCAACCCAGAATTCCCAAAAATCTCAAAATTCCTGCTCTGAAAAACCAAATTCCCAAAACTCCCAAATTCCCAAAAATCCCCAAATGCCTGCTCTGAAAAACCCAAAATCCTGCCTGAAATTCCAAATTCCCAAAAATCCCAAAATTCCTACTCTGAAAATCCCAACTTCCCAAAATCCCGAATTCCCAAAAATCTCAAAATTCCTGCTCTGAAAAACCCAAAAATCCTGCCCGGAAATCCCAGAAATCCTGCCCAGAAAACTCAAAAATCCAGCCCAGAATTCCCAAAAATCACAAATTCCCAAAAATCTCAAAATTCCTGCTCTGAAAAACCAAATTCCCAAAACTCCTTCTCTGAAAAACCCAAATTCCCAAAAATCCCAAATTCCCAAAAATCCCAAAATTCCTGCTCTGAAAAACCAAATTCCCAAAAATCTCAAATTGCCTGCTCTGAAAAACCCAAATTCTCAAAAAATCCCAAAAATCCCAAAATTCCTGCTCTGAAAAACCCAACTTCCCAAAAATCCCAAATTCCCAAAAATCCCAAAATTCTTGCTCTGAAAAACCCAAATTCCTAAAAACCACAAATTCCCAAAAATCTCAAAATTCCTGCTCTGAAAAACCCAAATTCCCAAAACTCCCAAATTCCCAAAAATCCCCAAATGCCTGCTCTGACAATCCCAAATTCCCAAAAATCCCAAAATTCCTGCTCTGAAAAACCAAATTCCCAAAAATCCCAAATTCCCAAAAATCTCAAAATTCCTGCTCTGAAAAACCAAAAATCCTGCCAGGAAATCCCAGAAATCCTGCCCAGAAAACTCAAAAATCCCACCCAGAATTCCCAAAAATCCTGGTCCAAAAGCTCAAAAATTCCACCTGGAATTCCCAAAATCCTCCCTGGATTTCCCAAAAATCCTGCCCAAAAAACCCAAAAATTTCACACAGAATTCCCAAAAATCCTGCTCTGAAAACCTAAAAATTGCCGGATTTTTCCTGGGATTTTTCCTGGATTTTTCCCAGATTTTTCCCCCAAATTCCTCGAGTTTTCCCAGATTTTTCCCCCAAATTTCTGGATTTTCCCCAGATTTTTCCTGAATTTTCCCGGGATTTTTTTTTCTGGGATTTTTCTGGGATTTTTTCCCAAAATTCCCAGATTTATCCCAGATTTTTCCCCAAATTCCCAGACTTTTTCCCCCAAATTCCCAGATTTTTCCCGGATTTTCCCCGGGATTTTTCCTGGAATTTTTCTGGGATTTTTCCTGGAATTTTTCTGGGATTTTTTCTGGGATTTTTCCCAGGACTTTTTCCCCAAAATTCCCAGATTTATCCCAGATTTTCTCCCCCAAATTCCTGGATTTTTCCCAGATTTTTCCCATTATTTTTCCTGAATTTTCCTGGATTTTTTTTCTGCGATTTTTCCCAGGACTTTTTCCCCAAAATTCCCAGATTTTTCCCCCAAATTCCCAGATTTTCTCCCCCAAATTCCTGGATTTTTCCTGATTTTCCCCGGGATTTATCCTGAATTTTTCTGGATTTTTCCCAGATTTTTCCCCCCAAATTCTTGGTTTTTCCCCCCAAAATTCCCGGATTTTCCCAAAATTCCCGTTTTTTTCCCCAGGACGGGGGCGGATACCGGCGGGGCGAGCACGACAAATCTCACCTGCCCTCGGACAAGAAGGGCAAGGTGATCTGCAAGTACTTCGTGGAGGGCAGGTGCACCTGGGTGAGCAAAACATTCCCAAAACATTCCCAAAATACTCCCAAAATATTCCCAAAATATTCCCAAAATATTCCCAAAATAATCCCAAAATATTCCCGAAATTTTACAAAAATATAACCAAAATATTATCAAAATATTACCACAAAATTCCAAAAATATTCCCAAAATATTCCCAAAGTATTCCCAAAATATTCACAAAATATTCACAAAATATTCCCAAAATATTTCCAAAAAATTCCCAAAAATATTCCCAAAAAATTCCCAAAATTCCAGCTGGGACAGGTGAGGGGGTCACCTGTGTCACACCTGTGTCACACCCAAGGTGATCTGCAAGTGCTTTGTGGAGGGCAGGTGCACCTGGGTGAGCAAAACATTCCCAAAATATTCCCAAAACATTCCCAAAATATTTCCAAAAAATTCCAAAAATATTCCTAAAATATTCCCAAAGTATTCCCAAAATATTCCCAAAATTTTACGAAAATATAACCAAAATATAACCAAAATATTACCAAAAAAATTCTAAAAATATTCCCAAAATATTGCCAAAAAAATCCTAAAATATTTCCAAAAAATTCCCAAAAATATTCCCAAAATATTCCCAAAGTATTCCCAAAATATTCCCAAAATTTTACGAAAATATAACCAAAATATAACCAAAATATTACCAAAAAATTCTAAAAATATTCCCAAAAATATTCCCAAAAAATTCCCAAAATTCCAGTTGGGACAGGTGAGGGGGTCACCTGTGTCACACCTGTGTCACACCTGTGTCACACCCAAATCCCACCTTTTCCATCCATGTCCCACCTGTCTCACCTGGATTTCACCTTTTCCATTTCTGGCTTTTCCCACCTGTCCCACGTGTTCCCATTTCTCACCTGTCCCATCTCACCTGTTCACCTATTTTAACTGTATCTCACCTGTGTCTCACCTGTGTCTCACCTGTATCTCACTGTCTCTCACCTGTATCTCACCTGTCACTTGTCTCTCACCTGTATCTCACCTCTCACCTGTCTCACCTGTGTCTCACCTATCTCACCTGTGTCTCACCTGTATCTCACCTGTCTCTCACTGTCTCTCACCTGTGTCTCACCTGTCCTATGTCACCTGTCTCTCACCTTTATCTCCACTGTTACCTGTATCTCACCTGTGTTTCACCTGTATCTCACTTGTCCTATCCCACCTGTATCTCACCTGTCTCACCTGTATCTCACCTGTATCTCACCTGTGTTTCACCTGTATCTCACTTGTCCTATCCCACCTGTATCTCACCTGTCTCACCTGTATCTCACCTGTGTCTCACCTGTGTCTCACCTGTATCTCTCCTGTCTCACGTGTCTCACCTGTTCCATCTCACCTGTATCTCACCTGTCTCTCATCTGTGTCTCACCTCTCACCTGTCTCTCACCTGTATCTTACCTGTATTTCACCTGTGTCTCACCTGCCCCATTTCACCTGTGTATCCCGTGTCTCACCTGTATCTCACCTGTCCATATCTCACCTGTCTCTCTCACCTGTCTCTCACCTATATCTCACCTGTCTCTCACCTGTCTCTCACCTGTATCTCTCCTGTCTTTCACCTGTCTCTCACCTTTGTCTCACCTGTATCTCCGTCTCACCTGTGTCTCACCTGTGTCTCACCTGTCTCTCACCTGTATCTCACCTGTATCTCACTCTCTCACCTGTATTTCACCTGTCCATATCTCACCTGTCTCTCTCACCTGTCTCTCACCTGTATCTCACCTGTCTCTCACCTGTCCCATCTCACCTGTGTCCCCCCTGTGTCTCACCTGTCTCTCACCTGTCTCTCCCTGTTTCTCACCTGTCTCCCCGTTTCTCACCTGTCTCTCCCCTGTTTCTCACCTCTCACCTGTGTCTCACCTGTGTCTCACCTGTGTCTCACCTGTGTCTCACCTGTGTCTCACCTGTATCTCTCCTGTCTCTCACCTGTATCTCACCTGTCTCACCTGTCCCATCTCACCTGTGTCCCCCCTGTCTCTCACCTGTCTCTCACCTGTATCTCACCTGTGTCTCACCTGTGCCAGGGCGATCACTGTAACTTCAGCCACGACATCGAGCTGCCCAAGAAGCGCGAACTGTGCAAGTTCTACATCACGGGGTACTGCGCCCGCGCCGAGAGCTGTCCCTACATGCACGATATCCTGCCTTAAACCCAACCTAAACCCGGCCTAAACCTGCCCTAAACCTGGGTTAAACCTGCCCTTAAACCTGGGTTAAACCTGCCCTTAAACCTGGGTTAAACCAGCCCCTCAACCTGGGTTAAACCTGCCCTAAGCCTGGGTTAAACCAGCCCCTGAGCTGTGCAAGTTCTACATCACAGGGTACTGCGCCCGGCCGAGAGCTGTCCCTACATGCACGATATCCTGCCTTAAACCCAACCTAAACCGAGCTTAAACCTGCCCTTAAACCTGGGTTAAACCAGCCCCTAAACCTGGGTTAAACCTGCCCTTAAACCTGGGTTAAACCAGCCCCTGAACTGTGCAAGTTCTACATCACGGGGTACTGCGCCCGCGCCGAGAGCTGTCCCTACATGCACGATATCCTGCCTTAAACCCGCCCTAAACCGAGCTTAAACCTGCCCTAAACCTGGGTTAAACCTGCCCTTAAACCTGGGTTAAACCTGCCCTTAAACCTGGGTTAAACCTGGGCTGAACCTGCCCTACGCCCGCACCGAGAGCTGTCCCTACATGCACGATATCCTGCCTTAAACCCAACCTAAACCGAGCTTAAACCTGCCCTAAACCTGTGTTAAACCTGTGTTAAACCTGGGTAAAACCTGCCCCTAAACCTGGGTTAAACCTGCCCTTAAACCTGGGTTAAACCTGGGTTAAACCTGCCCTGCACCCGCTGCCGAGAGCTGTCCCTACATGCACGATATCCTGCCTTAAACCCAACCTAAACCGAGCTTAAACCTGCCCTAAACCTGTGTTAAACCTGGGTAAAACCTGCCCCTAAACCTGGGTTAAACCTGGGTTAAACCTGGGCTGAGCCAGCCCTACACCTGTGCCGAGAGCTGTCCCTACATGCACGATATCCTGCCTTAAACCTGCCTTAAACCCAGCTTAAACCTGGGTTAAACCTGAGTTAAACCTGGGTTAAACCTGCCCCTAAACCTGGGTTAAACCTGGGTTAAACCTGGGTTAAACCTGGGCTGAACCAGCCCTACGCCCGCGCCGAGAGCTGTCCCTACATGCACAATATCCTGTCTTAAACCTGACTTAAACCCGGCCTAAACCCAGCTTAAACCTGGGTTAAACCTGCCCTAAACCTGGGGTTAAACCTGCCCCTAAACCTGGGTTAAACCTGGGTTAAACCTGGGCTGAGCCAGCCCTACACCTGTGCCGAGCTGTCCCTACATGCACGATATCCTGCCTTAAACCTGCCTTAAACCCAGCTTAAACCTGGGTTAAACCTGAGTTAAACCTGGGTTAAACCTGAGTTAAACCTGGGTTAAACCCGGGTTAGGCCTGGTTTATTCCGAGGTCATTCCGTTTTTCCCGTTTTTCCTTGACTCTCCCCACGGGATTTCCCGTGCAAGCTGTTCCACACCACCGGGCTGTGCATCAACGGCGACGACTGCATGTTCTCGCACGCCCCGCTGACCGAGGAGACCCGGGAGCTGCTGGACAAGGTGGGTACACCTGAGTTACACCTGGGATACACCTGGGACACACCTGGGCACAGCTGGGATACACCTGGGCACAGCTGGGTACACCTGGGCACAGCTGGGGTCACAGTTCTGGCATGTTCTCGCACGCCCCGCTGACCGAGGAGACCCGGGAGCTGCTGGACAAGGTGGGTACACCTGGGATACACCTGAGTTACACCTGGGTACACCTGAGTTACACCTGGGCACACCTGGGATACACCTGGGCACAGCTGAGATACACCTGGGGTACACCTGGATACACCTGGGCACAGCTGGGGTCACAGTTCTGGCATGTTCTCGCACGCCCCGCTGACCGAGGAGACCCGGGAGCTGCTGGACAAGGTGGGTACACCTGAGATACACCTGGGCACAGCTGGGTACACCTGGGCACACCTGGGATACACCTGGGCACACCTGGGCACACCTGGGCACAGCTGGGCACACCTGGGTACACCTGAGATACACCTGGGCACAGCTGGGATACACCTGGGGTACACCTGGGTACACCTGGGCACAGCTGGGCACACCTGAGATACACCTGAGATACACCTGGGATACACCTGGGCACACCTGGGATACACCTGGGCACAGCTGGGTACACCTGGGTACACCTGGGCACAGCTGGGGTCACAGTTCTGGCATGTTCTCGCACGCCCCGCTGACCGAGGAGACCCGGGAGCTGCTGGACAAGGTGAGAACACCTGAGTTACACCTGAGATACACCTGGGCACACCTGGGCACACCTGGGATACACCTGGGCACACCTGGGATACACCTGAGATACACCTGGGCACAGGTGGGGTCACAGTTCTGGCATGTTCTCCCACGCCCCGCTGACCGAGGAGACCCGGGAGCTGCTGGACAAGGTGAGAACACCTGAGTTACACCTGGGATACACCACACCTGGGCACAGCTGGGATACACCTGGGCACACCTGAGATACACCTGGGATACACCTGGGATACACCTGGGGTACACCTGGGCACACCTGGGATACACCTGGGATACACCTGGGGTACACCTGGGTACACCTGGGATACACCTGGGCACACCTGGGATACACCTGGGTACACCTGGGCACACCTGGGATACACCTGGGCACAGGTGGGGTCACAGTTCTGGCATGTTCTCGCACGCCCGCTGACCGAGGAGACCCGGGAGCTGCTGGACAAGGTGAGAACACCTGAGTTACACCTGGGATACACCTGGGTACACCTGAGTTACACCTGGGCACACCTGGGGTACACCTGAGTTACACCTGGGGCACACCTGGGATACACCTGGGCACACCTGGGCACACCTGAGATACACCTGGGATACACCGGGCACACCTGAGATACACCTGGGACACACCTGGGATACACCTGGGCACAGCTGGGTACACCTGGGATACACCTTGGCACAGCTGGGTACACCTGAGATACACCTGGGCACACCTGGGCACAGCTGGGATCGGTGTCTCCCAGTCCCTCCCAGTCCCTCCCAGTCCCTCCCAGTCCCCATTTCCCGTTCTAGGTGCTGCAGGAGGACACGAGGCTGGGGCTCCCATCCCAGTATCACCCAGTTCATCCCAGTATCACCCAGTTCATCCCAGTATCACCCAGTTCATCCCAGTATAACCCAGTTTATCCCATTTCCATCCAGATGTTGCAGGAGGATGCTGAGGTGGACACTTCATCACTCCCAGTCCCTCCCAGTGCCATCCCAGTTAATTCCAGTCTCTCCCAGTCCCATCCCAGTCCATCCCAGTCCAGACCAGTCCAAACCAGTTAATCCCAGTTTCCCTGTTGCAGATGCTGCAGGAGGATGCTGAGTCGGACACTCCCATCACTCCCAGTCTCTCCCAATCCCATCCCAGTTAATTCCAGTCTCTCCCAATCCCATCCCAGTACAAACCAGTCCAAACCAGTACCAACCAGTCCAAACCAGACCAAACCAGTACAGACCAGTACAAACCAGTTGATGCCAGTTTGATTCTCATTCCAGATATTGCAGGGAGGATGCCGGTCGGACACTCCCATCACTCCCAATCCCATCCCAGTGCCATCCCAGTTAATTCCAGTCTCTCCCAGTCCAAACCAGTCCAAACCAGTGCAAACCAGTTGATCCCAGTTTCCCTGTTGCAGATGCTGCAGGAGGGACGCCCGAGGTGGACACTTCATCACTCCCAGTCTCTCCCAATCGTATCCCAGTCCCATCCCAGTCCCATCCCAGTCCCATCCCAGTCCAAACCAGTACAAACCAGTACAAACCAGTTGATCCCAGTTTGATTCTCATTCCAGATATTGCAGGGAGGATGCCGGTCGGACACTCCCATCACTCCCAGTCTCTCCCAATCCCATTCCAGTTAATTGCAGTCTCTCCCAATCCTATCCCAGTCCAAACCAGCACAAACCAGTCCAAACCAGTCCAAACCAGTCCAAACCAGTTGATCCCAGTTTGATTCCCTGTTGCAGATGCTGCAGGAGGATGCCGAGTCGGACACTCCCAGTCTCTCCCAATCCCATCCCAATCCCATCCCAGTTCATTCCAGTCTCTCCCAGTCCAACCCAGTACCAAACCAGTCCAAACCAGTGCAGACCAGTGCAAACCAGTTGATCCCAGTTTGATTCCCTGTTGCAGATGCTGCAGGAGGACGCCGAGGCGGGCGCTGAGGACCAGAAGGAGGTGGAGGAGCTCAGAAGCAGGGCATCAACCCCCTGCCCAAGCCGCCCCCCGGGGTGGGGCTGCTGCCCACCCCGCCCCGCCCCCCGGCCCCGCCCCGGCCCCGCCCCCTCCCGCCGCCCGCCCCGCCCCCCGCCGCCGGCCCCGCCCCTCCCCCGCCCTGGAGGCGGAGCCGCCCCGGACGCGCTGAGGAAAATCCCGTCGCTGTTCGGGAGATCGTGGTGAGGCCCACGGGGCAGCTGGCCGAGAAGCTGGGGGTCAGGTGAGCGCACCTGGGGGTCAGGTGAGCGCACCTGGGGGTCAGGTGAGCGTACCTGGGGGCAGGTGAGGGCACCTGGGGGCACCTGGGGCACACCTGGGGGCACCTGGGCACAGCTGGGATACAGCTGGATACACCTGGGGGTGTGGTGAGAGCCACGGGGCAGCTGGCCGAGAAGCTGGGGGTCAGGTGAGCGCACCTGGGGGCACCTGGGCACACCTGGGATACACCTGGGCACAGCTGGGGGCACCTGGGGTACCTGGGATACACCTGGGGGCAGGTGAGTGGTGAGGCCTCGGGGCACCTGGGGATACACCTGGGGGCAGGTGAGGGTACCTGGGGGCACCTGGGGGCAGGTGAGGGTACCTGGGGGCACCTGGGATACACCTGGGGCAGGTGAGGGTACCTGGGGGCACCTGGGGCGGAGCTGAGGGTACCTGGGGGTCAGGTGAGGTACCTGGGGGTGTGTGAGGGTACCTGGGGGCACCCGGTCAGGTGAGGGTACCTGGGGGCAGGTGAGGGTACTTGGGGGCAGGTGAGGGTACCTGGGGGCACCTGGGATACACCTGGGGATACCTAGGATACACCTGGGCACAGCTGGGATACACCTGGGGCACAGCTGGAATATACCTGGGGGCACCTGGGCACACCTGGGGGCATCTGGGGATACACCTGGGCACACCTGGGATACATCTGGGGATATACCTGGGGCACCTGGGGGGCAGGGAGAGCACCTGGGGCACAGCTAGGGGCACCTGGGCACACCTGGGATACACCTGGGCATAGCTGGGATACACCTGGGGGCAGGTGAGGTACCTGGGGGCACCTGGGTACACCTGGGGGTGTGGTGAGGCCCACGGGGCAGCTGGCCGAGAAGCTGGGGGTCAGGTGAAGCGCACCTGGGGGCACCTGAGGGCATCTAGGATACACCTGGGCACAGCTGGGATACACCTGGGGGCACCTGGGGGCACCTGGGGGCACCTGGGCACAGCTGGGGCACACCTGAGATACACCTGGGATACACCTGGGGGCACCTGGGGCACACCTGGGATACACCTGGGCACACCTGGGATACACCTGGGCACAGCTGGGGGACACAACTGGGCACACCTGGGACACACCTGGGCACAGCTGGGGACACCTGGGCACACCTGGGACACACCTGGGCACAGCTGGGGCACCTGGGCACAGCTGGGACACACCTGGGACTCAGCCCAGCCCCACCTGTAAAAACCCCCAATGGATTTTTCACCCCTAAACCCCAAATTTTCTCTCCAAAATTCCAAATTCCTCCCCAAAATCCCCAGATTTCCCCAAAAACTCCAAATTTCCCCCAAAATCCCCAAATTTTCCCTCCAAAATTCCAAATTTCCCCAAAATCCCCAAATTTTCCCTCCAAAATTCCAAATTCCTCCCCAAAATCCCCAAATTTTCCCTCCAAAATTCCAAATTCCTCCCCAAAATCCCCAAATTTTCCCCCAAAAGTCCCCAAATTTTCCCCAAAATCCCCAAATTTTCCCTCCAAAATTCCAAATTCCTCCCCAAAAATCCCCAACTTTTCCCCAAAAACCCCAAATTTTCCCCAAAAAATCCCCAAATTTTCCCCTTTAACCCCAAATTTTCCCCTTTGACCCTAAATTTCCCCCACAAACCTCAAATTTTCCCCAAAAACTTCAAATTTCTCCCCAAAATCCCAAATTTAACCCAAATTTTCCCAAAAAACCCCAAATTTCCCCCTTTAACTCCAAATCCCCCAAAAATTCCCCAAAAAACCCCAAAATTTCCCAAAAACCCCAAAATTCCCAAAAAACCAAAATTCAAAAATTTCCCCCAAAATTTCCCTAAAATCCCAAAAATCCCCCCCAAAAACCCCCCAAATTTTTAATTTTTAATCTAATTTCCATTCTGCTTTTCTTTTCCAGGCACTTGGCGCCCCTCCCCACCCTTCCCCGGCCCGGGTGGGGGAGGGTCGAAGGCCCGCCCTCCGGGGCCCCTCCCCCGCCGGAGCTGCACCCCGAGCTGGGGATGGGCCCCCCCTGCTGCCCTTCCCCCACCCCGAGGAGCCGCCCTCCCCACCCGGGGCTGCTCTCCTCCGCCGGGGGCGGAGCCCGGGGGTTCTACGAGGGTTCTATCCCCCGGGTAGGGATGGGCATGGAGACCCCGCGGGGGAGGGAGCCAGGTGAGTCCAAGGGGAGGGGAAAGAGGAGAGGAAAAAGGGGAGGGGCCAGGTGAGTCCCCGGGGGGAGGGGGAAAAAAGGGAGGGTCAGCCGAATTTTGTGTTTTTGGCGTGAATTCCCCTCCCCAAATTGTCATTTTTACCCGAATTCTCCCATTTCCACCCCAAATTCTCATTTTCAACCCCAAATTCTCCCACTTCCACCCCAAATTTTCCTTTCCCACCCCAAATTTTCCACCCCAAATTTCCCTTTTCCACCCCAAATGCTCATTTTCACCCCAAATTTCCCTTTTCCATCCCAAATTTCTCTTTTTCATCCCAAATTCTCCTTTTCCATCCCAAATTTCCCTTTTCCATCCCAAATTCTCATTTTCATCCCAAATTTTCCTTTTTCATCCCAAATTTCCCATTTCCACCCCAAATTTCCCTTTTCCATCCCAAATTCTCCTTTTCCATCCCAAATTTTCCTTTTTCATCCCAAATTTCCATTTTCACTTCAAATTTCCCCATTTCTCCCCCAAATTCTCACCCCAAAATTCCCCTTTTCACCTTAAATTCCCCAAATTTTCACCAATTTCCCATTTTCACCCAGATTTCCCAATTCTCCCCCAAACTTCCATTTTCACCCCCAAATTTTCCCATTTTCACCCCAAATTCCCATTTTCACCCCAAATTTCTCCCCAAATGTCCCAATTTTCACCCAAATCCTTTTCACCCCAAATTTCCCCAAATTTCTCCCCAAATTTCCCCAAATTTTCCCCCAAATTTTCCCCGTTCCCCAAATTCTCTTGGTTACCCTTCACTAATTCCATTTTCGACCCAAATTCTCCATTCCACCCCAAATTTTCCCCATTTCCACGCCCAAATTTCCCGTTTTTCCTCCCAAATTCTCATTTCATCCCCAAATTTCCTTTCACCCGAATTTTCCATTTCCACCCCAAATTTTCCCTATTCATCCCAAATTCTCTTTTCATCCCAAAATTTCCCATTTTCCACCCCAAATTTCCATTTTCCCAAATTCTCCATTTTCCACCCCAAATTCTCCCCCAAATTTCATCCCCAAATTCCATTTCACCCCAAATTTTCCTTTTCCATCCCAAATTTCCTTTTTCCACCCCAAATTTTCCTTTTGCATCCCAAATTTTTATTTTCATCCCAAATTTCCCTTTTTCATCCCAAATTCTCATTTTCACCCCAAATTCTCCCATTTTCACCCCAAATTTCCCCTTTTCATCCCAAATTTTCCTTCTCCAACCCAAATTTCCCTTTTTCATCCCAAATTTTCCATCCCAAATTTTCCATTTTCACCACCAAATTTCCATTCTCACCCAAATTTCCCTTTTCCCCAGTTTCCCTATTTTCACCCCAAATTTCCCTTTTCATCCCAATTCTACATTTTTCACCCCAAATTTCCCCATTTCCCAAATTTCACCCCAAATTTCCCCATTTTCCCCCAAATTCCCATTTTCCTCAAAAATTCCCATTTCCCAAATTTCAATTTCCCCCAAATTTCCCCGTTTTCCCGCAAATTCTCACCCCAGATTTCCCAATTTTCACCCAAATTTTCCCATTTTGACCACAAATTCCCCATTTTCCCATTTCCCCAAATTTCCCAATTTCCATTCCCATTTTCCCCATTTCCATCTCCCAATTTTCTCCCCAAATTTCCCAATTTTCCCAAATTTTCCCCCAAATTCCCATTTTCACCCAAATTTCCCCCATTTCCCAATTCTACCCAAATTTCCATTTTCCCCAAATTTCCCATTTTCCCCCAAATTCCCCATTTTTCCTCCCCAAAATTTCCCATTTCCCCAATTTTTCCCCCAAATTTCCCCATTTTCCCCAAATTCCCATTTCCATTTCCCCAATTCCCCATTTCCCCCAAATTTCCCATTTTCCCCAAATTCCCCATTTTCACCCCATATTTCCCATTTCTCTCCCATTTCTTCCCAAATTTCCCCAAATTTCCCATTTTCCCCAAATTCCATTTTCTAAATTTCCCCAAATTCCCCATTTTCCCCAAATTCCCCATTTTCACCCCCTATTTCCCCATTTCTCTCCCAAATTTCCCAATTTTCCCCAAATTCCCCATTTTCACCCATTCCTTCTCTCAGACAGATTTCCCCATTCACCCAAATTCCCCCATTTCGACCCTCCTCGATGGTCCGGACGATCCGCATGTCCCCATTACCCCGGTCGGGGCCGGGGGTCCGCTACCCGGAGAATGAGGACAAGTCCCAGATTTCCCAGATTTCCCGGAATTCCCGGAATTCCCGAGTTCCTGCCCTCGGGGGCGCAGCGGCTCCTCCTGCGCATCCGCCACCGGCAGAGGGCGCCCGAGGGCGGCCGGAGAGCGGCCGAGGGGGCGCGGGGCGAGCGCGAGCACGAGGAGGGTGAGAGAGAGATCCCAAAAATCCCAAAAATCCTAAAAATCCCAAATATCCTGATCCTGAAAATCCCAAAAATCCTGATCCCAAAAATCCTGATCCCAAAAATCCCAAAAATCTCGATCTTAAAAATCCCAAAAATCCTGATCCTGAAAATCCCAAAATTCCCAAAATTCCTGATTCTAAAAATCCCAAAAATCCTGATCCTAAAAATCCCAAAAATCCCAAATATCCTGATCCTGAAAATCACAGAAATCCCAAAAATCCTGATCCCAAAATTCCCGGTCCTGGCCGGAGAGCGGCCGAGGGGGCGCGGGGCGAGCGCGAGCACGAGGAGGGTGAGAGAGAGAGCCCAAAAATCCTAAAAATCCCCAAAATCCCCAAAATCCTGATCCTAAAAATCCTGAGTGTCCCAAAAATCCCGATCCCGAAATTCCCAGTCCCGGCCGGAGAGCGGCCGAGGGGGGTGAGAGAGAGATCCTAAAAATCCCAAAATCCCAAAAATCCCAAAAATTCTGATCCTAAAAATCCCAAAAATCCCAAATATCCTGATCCTGAAAATCCCAGAAATCCCAAAAATCCTAAATATCCTGATCCCAAAAATCCCAAAAATCTTGATCCCAAAAATCCCCAAAATCTTGATCCCAAAAATCCCAAAAATCCTGATCCTAAAAATCCCAAAATCCTGATCCTGAAAATCCAAAAATCCCAAAATTCCTGATCCTGAAAATCCTGAAAATCCCAAAAATCCTGATCCCAAAATTCCCGGTCCCAGCCGGAGAGCGGCCGAGGGGGCACGGGGTGAGCAGGAGCACGAGGAGGGTGAGACATCCCAAAAATCCTAAAAATCCCAAAATTTCTAATCCCAAAAATCCCCAAAATCCTGATCCCAAAAATCCTGAGTGTCCCAAAAATCCTGATCCTGAAATTCCCGGTCCCGGCCGGAGAGCAGCCAAGGGGGCACGGGGCGAACGGGAGCACAAGGAGGGTGAGAGAGAGATCCCAAAAATCCTGATCCTAAAAATCCCAAAAATCCCAAAAATCCTGATCCCAAAAATCCCAAAAATCCTGATCCTAAAAATACCAAAAATACCAAAATCCCCAAAAATCCTGATCCCAAAATCCTAAAATCCTGATCCTAAAAATCCCGAAATCCTAATCCTGATCCTAAAAATCCCGATCCTAAAACTCGCGATCCCAAAAATCCTGATCCTAAAAACCCCGATCCCGAAATTCCCGGTCCCGGCCGGAGAGCGGCTGAGGGGGCGCGGGGCAAGCGCAACCACGAGGAGGGTGAGAGAGAGATCCCAAAAATCCTAAAAATACTGATCCCAAAAATCCCAAAATTCCTGATCCTAAAAATCCTAGAAATCCCAAAATTCCTGATCCAGAAATTCCCAGTCCCGGCCGGAGAGCGGCCGAAGGGGCACAGGGTGAGCAGGAGCACGAGGAGGGTGAGAAATCCCAAAAATCCCAAAATTCCTGATCCCAAAAATCCTAAAATTCTTATCCTGAAAATCCCAAAAATCCCAAAAATCCTGATCCTAAAAATCCCAGAAATCCCAGAAATCCTGATCCCAAAATTCCCGGTCCCGGCCGGAGAGTGGCCGAGGGAGCACAGGGTGAGCAGGAGCACGAGGAGGGTGAGAAATCCCAAAAATCCTGATCCTAAAAATCCCAAAAATCCCAAAAATCCTGATCCTAAAAATCCTGAGTGTCCTGGTCCCAAAATTCCTGAGTGTCCTGAAAATCCTGATCCCAAAAATCCCGATCCCAAAAATCGTGATCCCAAAAATCTTGGTCGTGGCCAATTTTTGTTTTATTTTCATTCCTTATTTTTATTTTGGGGGTTTTATGTTTTAATTTTTTAATTTTTATATTTTTTATATAATTTTAATTTTTTTTTAATTTTTTTTTTATTTATTTTTAACCCTTTTCTCCCCACAGGCAACTCTGGCGCTTGGTACTCGTTTTGTATTTTTAATATATCTTTATATTTTATATCTTATATTTTATATTTTATATTTTAGTATTTTATCTGTTAATATTTTATAATTTTTAAACCTTTTAAATTCACTTTTAACCCTTTCCCTTCCAGGCCACCCCGGCGCGTGGGACTCGTTTTGTATTTTTAATGTACTTTTATATTTTATCTTATATTTTATATCTTATATTTTGTATTTTATATTTTTATATTTTATATATCAATATTTTATAATTTTTAAACCTTTTTAATTCACTTTTAACCCTTTTTTTTCCAGGCGACCCCGGTGCTTGGTACTCGTTTTGTATTTTTAATATATTTTTATATTTTATATCTTATATTTTATATTTTTATATTTTATATTTTAATATTTTATCTGTTAATATTTTATAATTTTTAAACCTTTTAAATTCACTTTTAACCCTTTCCCTTCCAGGCGACCCCAGCACATGGTACTTGTTTTGTATTTTTAATATATTTTATATTTTATATCTTATATTTTATATTTTATATTTTTATATTTTATATATCAATATTTTATAATTTTTAAACCTTTTAAATTCCTTTTTAACCCTTTCCTTCCCAGGCGACCCCGGTGCTTGGTACTCGTTTTGTATTTTTAATATATTTTTATATTTTATATCTTGTATATTAATATTTTAAATTTTAATGTTTTATAATTTTATATTTTATATTTTAATATTTTTATATTAATATTTTATAATTTTTAAACCTTTTAAATTCACTTTTAACCCTTTTTTTCCAGGCGACCCTGGCGCGTGGTACTCGTTTTGTATTTTTAATGTATTTTTAATGTATTTTTATGTTTTATATCTTATATTTTATATCTTATATTTTGTATTTTATATTTTTATATTTTATCTATTAATATTTTATAATTTTTAAACCTTTTAAATTCACTTTTAACCCTTTCCCTTCCAGGCGACCGCAGCGCTTGGTACTCATTTTGTATTTTTAATATATTTTGATATTTTATATCTTATATTTTATATCTTATATTTTATATTTTTATATTTTATACTTAATACTTTAAATATTTTTATATGCTTATATATATTTTTTTAATGAATTTTAACTCTTTCCTCCCCGCAGGCAACTGTGGCGCTTGGTACTCATTTTGTATTTTTAATATATTTTTATATTTTATATCTTATATTTTATATTTTTATATATTAATATTTTATAATTTTTAAACCTTTTAAATTCACTTTTAACCCTTTCCTTTCCAGGCGACCCCGGCGCGTGGTACTCGTTTTGTACTTTTAATATATTTTTATATTTTATATCTTGTATATTAATATTTTAAATTTTAAATGTTTTATAATTTTATATTTTATATTTTTAGTATTTTATCTATTAATATTTATAATTTTTAAACCTTTTATTTTTATATTTTATATATCGATATTTTATAATTTTTAAACCTTTTAAATTCACTTTTAACCCTTTTTTTCCCAGGCGACCCCGGCGCGTGGTACTCGAGCGACGAGGACGACGGCGCCAGCAGCGTCACCTCCATCCTCAAATCCCTTCGCCAGCAAAGCTCCGGCCGAGCCCCAAACCCACCTGGGGACCCCCCAGGCGACCCCCGAATTCCCAACGACCCCCGAATTCCCAGCGACCCCCGAATTCCCAGCGACCCCCGAGTTCCCCGGGACCCCCGGCTCCGAGACCCCCGACTCGCCCGGAACGCGGAGCCGGCCGAGCCCGGCCCCTCGGACCCGCGCCTGGCTCGCCACGGCTTCAAAACCGAGGCAGCCCCTCCAAAACCGCCCCAAATTCCCTCTGAGGAGGAGGATGGGGAGCGAATCCTTCGGGAGAAACCCCTGAGCATCCCCCTGGAGGCGCTTCCCGGGCACCCCAGCGGGATCCTCGCTGCCAGCTGCAGCAGTTCTCGCACATCCGCAAGGACGTGCTGCTGCTGCGGCCCGGCTTCGCCCGCTCCGTG
This sequence comes from Luscinia luscinia, assembly GCA_034336685.1. Classification (NCBI taxonomy): domain Eukaryota; kingdom Metazoa; phylum Chordata; class Aves; order Passeriformes; family Muscicapidae; genus Luscinia; species Luscinia luscinia. The sequence goes on along the minus strand of JAKWBO010000202.1, from coordinate 57,185 downwards.
CTCTGGAGCCCCGAGGATCTGATCCCTGTGCCCATCCCTAAGCAGGATCTTCCTCCTCCTCCTCCTCCTCCTCCTGCTGCTGGACATCTGACCACGCTCAGGCCGCCCTCAGATCCACGGCAGCGTCCAGCACCCGACTCCTCCTCCTCCTCCTCATCATCGTCATCATCACAATCATCACTTCCAGATTTTGAGCTGCTGTCACGGATTCTCAAAACTGTGACAGCTTCGTCTTCATCCTCCTCCTCTTCTTCCTCCTCATCATCATCATCATCATCAGTGGACAAACCCAGCGACCCCCGTGTGAGGAAAGACCCCAGGCTGCAAAAATGTCTGGACAGAGCGGCCGAGCCGGACGGCGGCGCCGTCATCGCTCCCTACGACCCTCGTTTGAGCTGGGGCAGCTCCAACCAGAGCAGCGTCCTGAGCGCCATCAGCCTCTACGACCCCAGGACTTGTAAAGAACCCCAAAACGACAACAGTGCACCCCAAAAATCCGGGCAGGATTTAGGCAAAAGCACCAAAAAAGAGCCGCCCTTCGTGCGGCGCTCGGCGCTGGAACAACCGGACGACAACAGCGAGAGGCCGGAGGTGACGGACAGGTACAACAGCTACAACCGGCCTCGGGCCAAAATCAGCACGGCAGGGGAGGGGGGCAGCAGCCAGGCTGCTCCCCAAAACCCCCCTGGAGTTTTTGGGGTGAGCAGCAGCAGCAGCCCTGAGCCCCCCGAGGATGGGGACAAATCGCTCAAGGACGTCTTCAAGGGATTCGACCCCACGGCGTCGCCTTTCTGTCAGTGATGGGAGGGAGGGGGAAAAAAAATTCGGGGTGGGGTTGGAGTTGGGGTGGGTGTTGGTTGGATTTGGTGAGATTGGCAGGAAATGTGGTGGGAGTCCAAAGTCCGCTCAAAATTTGGTCAGGTGTGGTCAAATCCACTCAGAATCTGGTCAGGTGTGGTTGAATCTGCTCAGATTTATCCTAAATTCACACAAAATTGGGTCAGGTCTGTTCAAATCCACTCAGAATCTGGTCAGGTGTGATTAAGTCTGCTCAGATTTATCCAAAATCCACTCAAAATTTGGTCAGGTTAAATCTGCTCAGATTTATCCAAAATCCACTCAAAATTTGGTCAGGTTAAATTTGCTCAGATTTATCTCAAATCTAATCAAAATTTGGTCAGGTGTGTTCAAATCCACTCAGAATCTGGTCAGGTGTGGTTGAATCTGCTCAGATTTATCCCAAATTCACTCAAAATTTGATCAGGTTAAATCTGCTCAGATTTATCCCAAATCTAATCAAAATTTGGTCAGGTGTGTTCAAATCCACTCAGAATCTGGTCAGGTGTGGTTGAATCTGCTCAGATTTATCCTAAAATTCTAGTCAAAATTGGGTCAGGTCTGTTTCAAATCCACTCAGAATCTGGTCAGGTGTGGTTGAATCTGCTCAGATCCACCTAAAATTAGGTCAGGTGTGGCTAAATCTGTTCAAATCCACTCAGAATCTGGTCAGGTGTGGTTGAATCTGCTCAGATTTATCCAAAATCCACCCAAAGTCTGGTCAGGTTAAATTTGCTCAGATTTATCCCAAATCTAATCAAAATTTGGTCAGGTCTGTTCAAATCCACTCAGAATCTGGTCAGGTGTGGTTAAATCTGCTCAGATTTACCCAAAATCCACCCAAAATCTGATCAGGTCTTCCCAAAACCATCCAAAATTTATCCAAAATCCACCCAGCTCTGCTCAAATTCACCCAAAATCTGATCAGGTGTGATTAAATCTACCAAAATTTACCCAAAATCCACCCAAAATCCACCCAAAATCTGATCAGGTGTGATTAAATCGACCAAAATTTACCCAAAATCCACCCAAAATCGGATCAGGTCTGATTAAATCTACCAAAATTTATCCAAAATCCACCCAAATCCACCCAAAATCTGATCAGGTGTGATTAAATCTACCCAAATTTATCCAAAATCCACCCAAAATTCACCCAAAATCTGATCAGGTCTGATTAAATCTACCCAAATTTATCCAAAATCCACCCAAAATCTGATCAGGTCTTCTCAAAACCATCCAAAATTTACCCAAAATCCACCCAGGTCTGCTCAAATTCACCCAAAATCTGATCAGGTGTGATTAAATCGACCAAAATTTACCCAAAATCTGCCCAAAATCTGATCAGGTGTGGTTAAATCTACCCAGATTTATCCAAAATCCCCCAAAATTCAGCCAGTTCTGCTCAAATCTACCAAAAATCAAGTCAGGTCTGCCCAAAATCCACCCAAATCCACCCAAAATCTGATCAGGTGTGATTAAATCGACCAAAATTTACCCAAAATCCACCAAAATCCGCCCAAAATCTGATCAGGTGTGCCCAAATCTACCAAAATTCATCCAAAATCCACCCAGCTCTGCTCAAATTTATCCAAACCCACCCAAAATTCAGCCAAGTCTCCCCAAATCTCTCCAAAATTCACCCAAATCGCTTCAAATCCACCCAAAATTTATCCAAAATCCACCCAAAATCCTGTCAGGTCTCAAAATTCAGCCAGGTCTTATAAAATTTATCCAAAATCCTCCCAAAATTTATCCAAAATCCACCCAAAATTTGGTCAGGTCTGCTCAAATTCACCCAAAATTCACCCAAATCCACCCAAAATTCACCCAAATCTCCTCAAATCTGCCCAAATTTATCCAAAATCCACCCAAATTTTCCCAATTTTTCCCAAAATCCCCCAAAAAATCCCAATTGGGAAGGAAAAGTTTTGGTTCCAAGCCAGGGAAGGGAAAATCGACTCCAAAAAGTGAAATTTGAGCCCCAAAAAAAGCAAATTTAACCCTAAAAATTGAATTGGAGGCAAATTTAACCCCCCAAAAATCCAAATCTGGCACAAAAAAATCCAAAATCTGACCCCAAGTTCCAAATTTCATCAAATCCTCCCCCAAAATCCAAATTTGTCCTCCGAAAAAAATTAAATCCCGCCTTAAAAATCCCAAATCTGGCCCCAAAAATCCCCAAAAAACCCAAATTTGATCCCAAAAAATCAAAATCTGGCCCCAAATTCACCAAATTTATCCCAAAAATTTCATTTGGAAAATTCAATCCACAGAAATCCACCTCAAAAAAAAAAATTTTACCCCAAAAAATTCCCAAATAAACCTCCTGGAATTCTGAAAAATATAATAATAAAAAAATCCCAAAACATCTCAAAAAATTTCCAAAAAATGCTCAAAAAATTAAAAAAATCCCAAAAAATTCCACAAAAAACCCTCCAGAGTTCCAAAAATCCCCAAAAATTCCAAAAAAATCCCCAAAAATCCTCAAAAATTCCCAAAAAATTCCCCAAAAATCTCCAGAATTTCCAAAAAATTCCCAAAAAATCCCCAAAAATTTCCAAAAAAATTCCAAAAAATTCCACAAAAATCCCTCCAAAGTTCAAAAAAAATTCCCAAAAAAATCCCCAAAAATCCTCAAAAAATTCCCAAAAAAATCCCCAAAAATTCCCAAAATTTCCCAAAAAACCCCCAAAAAATCCCAAAAAATTCCCCAGAAATTCCAGAAAAACCCCTCCAGAGTTCCAGAAAAATATCCCAAATTCCAAAAAATTCCTAAATTTTCCCAAAAAACCCCAAAAAACCCCAAAAACCCAAAAAAATCCCAAAATTTTCCAAAAAAACCCCAAAAAATTCCCAAAATTTCCAAAAAAAAATTCCCAAAAATTTCCCAGGAGCTGCCAGATCCTCAGGACGGATTTTGGGGGAATTTTGTCACTTTTTGGGTCCTTTTCCCTTCCCAACTCAGCCATAAAAATTGTAAATAAATCCCAAATTCTCCCCAAATTCCCCAAATTTTCCCCCAGCGGTGACTTGGGCTTGAAATTCCCGTTTTTTTCCTCAAAAAAATCCAAATTCCAGCAGAAAAAAAAAAAATTGAGTTTTTGAGCAGCAAAAAGCCCCAAAATTTGGATTTTTTTTGCTCCAAAATTGAGATTTTTCACCCAAAAATGAAAATTTTCCACCCAAAAATGAAAATTTTCCACCCAAAAATTGAGATTTTTCACCCAAAAATTGAGATTTTTCACCCAAAAATTGAGATTTTTCCACCCAAAAATGAAAATTTTCTGTCCCAAAATCAGGATTTTCCCCCCAAAAAATTGGATTTTCCACCCAAAATTTGGAATTTTCAATCAAAAATCGAGATTTTTCACTGAGAAATGAAATTTTTCCACCCAAAAATCGAGAATTTTAGACCCAAAAACCCAAAATTTTCCGCACAAAAATCAGGATTTTAGACCCAAAATTTGGGATTTTACACCCAAAAATTGGGATTTTACACCCAAAATTGAGATGTTAAACCCAAAAATTGGGATTTTTCTACTCAAAAATTAAGATTTTCCACCTAAAATTTGGGATCCTCAACCCAAAATTTGAATTTTCCTCCCAAAAATTTGGATTTTCAACCCAAAATTGGGATTTTTCTACCCAAAAGTTAAGATTTTTTGGACCCAAAATTGGGATTTTTCTACTCAAAAATTGAGATTTTCCTCCCCAAAATCGGGATTTTCACTGAAAAAATAAAATTTTCCTCCTCAAAATTGGGATTTTTCGACATAAAATTCGAATTTTCATCCCAAAATTTGAGGTTTTCAACCCAAAAATTGGGATTTTTCACTGGAAAATCCAAATTTTTCTTCCAAAAATTGAGATTTTTCTACCCAAAAATCTGGATTTTCAACCCAAAAATTGAGATTTTGGACCCAAAATTGGGATTTTTCTACCCAAAAATTGAGATTTTCCTCCCCAAAATTTGGATTTTCACTGAAAAATTCAAATTTTCCTCCCAAAATCGAGATTTTCAACCCAAAAATTCCCATTTTCCTCCCCCAAATTTGACATTTTTTCACCCCAAATCGGGATTTTTCCACCCAAAACCGCCTTTTATTTTATTTTATTTCATTTTATTTTATTTTATTCTTTATTTTCTTTATTTTGTGGGAATTTTCGGGGGGGGGAGAGAAAAAAAAATCGGGAATTTTTGTAAAAGTTTTTCTGGGGATTGGAAAAAAAAATTTTTTTGCTTTTTTCTTTTTTTCTTTTTTTTCTCTTTTTTTTTTTGTTTTTAGGGAATTTTTGGGGAGGGGAGGGGCGGGCTGGGGATGATGTAATAAATATGTAAATATATGCAAATGAGCCCGAATTTTGGGGAATTTTTGGGGGTCTGGAAGCGATTTTGGGGAAAATTTGGGATTTTGGGGAAAATTTGGGAGAAATTTGGGATTTTGGGAAGTCCCAGATCAATTTTGGGGGTCCTGGGGGAATTTTTGGGGAATTTATGGGGAATTTTGGGGGTCGTGGGGTGATTTTGGGGGAAATTTAGGGGATTTTGGGGGTCCAGAACGAATTTGGGAAAATTTGGGGATTTTGGGGAAAATTTGGGGGTCCAGAAAAATTTGAGGGGAATTTGGGGGATTTTAGGGGGGTCCTGAGAGGGATTTTGGGTAAAATTTGGGGGTTTGGGGGAAATTTGAGATTTTGGGGGTCCCAGATCAATTTTGGGGGGGTCCTGGGGGAATTTTGGGGAATTTTGGGGGTCCTGGGGTGATTTTGGGGAAAATTTGGGGAAATTTGGGGGTCCAGAAGGAATTTGGGGGAAATTTGAGGGATTTTGGGGAGTCTGGAAGTGATTTTGGGGGAAAATTTGGGGAAATTTAGGGGATTTTGGGAGAAATTTGGGGGTCCAGAAGGAATCTGGGGAAAATTTAGGGAAATTTGGGGATTTTGGGTAAAATTTGGGGAGAAATTCTGGGATTTTGGGGGTCCCAGATCAATTTTGGGGGGGGGAATTTAGGGGAATTTTGGGAAAATTTTGGGGGTCCAGAAGGAAATTTGGGGAAATTTGGGGGATTTTAGGGGTCTCGAAGTGATTTTGGGGGGAAATTTGAGGGATTTTGGGGTAAAATTTGGGGAGTTTGAGAAATTTGGGATTTTGGGGGTCCCAGATCAATTTTGGGGGTCCTGGGGAAATTTTGGGAGAAGAAAATTTTGGGAAATTTGGAGGTCCAGAAGGAATTTGGGGAAAATTTGGGGGATTTTAGGGAGTCTGGCAGAAGGATTTTTGGGAGAATTTTGGAGATTTTTAGGGGTCCTGAGAGGGATTTTGGGGTGAAATTTGGGAGATTTGGGGGAAATTTGGGGATTTGGGGGTCCCAGATCGAATTTTAGGGGGATTTGGGGAATTTTGGGGAATTTTTAGATAATTTTGGGGGTCCTGGAGGAATTTTGGGGAAAATTTGGAGATTTAGAGATTTTGGGGTCTGGAAGTGATTTTTAGGGGAAAATTTGGGGGAATTTTGGGGAAATTTTGGGGGTCCAGAAGGAATTTGGGAAATTTGGGGGATTTAGAAGTCCTGAGGGATTTAGGGGAAAATTTTGGGGAATTTTGGGGTCCTCAGATCAATTTTTGGGGGGTCTCAAGGGGGATTTGGGGGAAATTTCGGGAATTTAGGGGGAGTCCCAAGGGGATTTTGGGAGAGGTCTAGGATTTTAGAGGATCAGGGGTGATTTTGGGAGAATTTGAGGGGATTTTGGGGGTCCCAGGGGATTTTGGGGAATTTTAGGTTTCTTCAAAATTTTCTTGGGGCCTCAGAGGAACTGGAAGTGGGGAGGGCAGGGCCGGGGTGGGGAGGGTGGCAACGTGCGGCTCTGATGGTCCCAAAATATCCCAAAATCTCCCAAAATATCCCAAAAATCCCCCAAAATTCCCCAAAATCCCCCTAAATTAACTCCTAAAATGTCCCAAAATATTCCAAAAATATCCCCAAAATCCCAAAATATCCCAAAATTTCCCCAAAATCATCCCTAAAATATCCCAAAATATCCAAAAAAATCCCAAAATACCCCAAAATATCCCAAAATATACAAAAAAGAACCCAAAAAATCCAAAAATATCCCAAAATTTCCCAAAATATCCCAAAAATCCCCAAAAATCCCCCAAAATATCCCAAAATATCCCCAAAATTTCCCCAAAATATCTCCAAAATATCCCAAAATTTCCCCAAAATATCCCAAAAATTCCCCAAAATATCCCAAAAATATCCCAAAATATCCCAAAAAATCCCAACATCCCCCAAATTAACCCCAAAATCCCCCAAAATATCCCAAAATCCCCAAAATCTCCCCAAATTATCCCCAAAAACCCAAAATATCCCAAAATACCCCAAAATATCCCAAAATTCCCCCAAATCCCCCCAAATTATCCCAAACCCCCCAAAATTTATTTTTTATTTGTATTTTTTTGCCCTCCCCCTCTCTTCCCTGGGGGGGTGGGGATGACAAAAAACCCAATTTTTTATTTTTATTTTTAATTTTTACCATCCCAAATTCTTTTGAGACATCCCCAAATTTTTTTTTGGGGGTCCCAAATTTTTGGGGGTCCCAAATTTTTTGGGGGTTTCCAAAAAATATTTTTAATTTTTGGGGGGGTCAGGGCAGTTCCTCATTTTTTTGGGGGGGTCTCTGGAGCTGCCGCTGTTTTTGGAGCCCCTTGAGCTGCGCCAGGAGCTGCTCGATGAATTCCTGCGATTAATTAACCGCTAATTAATTCAGTCATTAATTAATTCCGCCCTCCCGGCGCCCCTCCCCCCCTCCTAAAAAAAAAAAAAAAAAATAAAAACCGGAAATTCGCTGCCCGAATTTTTTTGCCTTTTAAAGTCCGAACTTGAAACCGGAGCTGCGACAACAACAGAGCGGTGGGGGAGGGGAAATTTGGGATTCCCAAAAAAAAAAAATATTCCTGAAATTTTCCTTCCCCAAAAAAATCCGAAAATTAAAAGAAAAAGTCGTTAAATTAAAAGAATAAAAAAATCTTTAAATATAAAAAAACCCTACATTAAAGAAAATCCTAAATTAAAAAGAAAATCCCCGAAATATTAAAAAATAATCCCTAAATTAAAAAATAAAAATCCCTAAATTTAAAAAAAAAATATGATCCTAAAATTTTCCTTCCTCAAAAAATCTTAAAGTGAAAAGAAAATGTCGCTAAATTAAAAGAATAAAAAATCTCTAAATATAAAAAAAATCTCTAAATTAAAAGAAAAATCCCAAAATTAAAAAAAAACTCAATTAAAAAAAACCTAAATTTAAAAAAATCCCCTAAATTAAAAAAAGACAAAATCCCAAAATATTAAAAAATATATTCCTAAAATTCCCTTCCCCAAAAAAACCCTAAAATTAAAAGAAAAAGTCCTTAAATTAAAAGAATAAAAAAATCTTTAAATATAAAAAAAATCCCTTATTTAAAAAAGACAAAATCCCAAAATATTAAAAAATAATCCCAAAGTTAAAAAAAGACAAAATCACAAAATACTAAAAAATAATCCCAAAGTTAAAAAAAATATATATTCCTAAAATTTTCCTTCCTCAGAAAAAGCTTAAAGTGAAAAGAAAAAGTCGGTAAATTAAAAGAATAAAAAATCTTTAAATATAAAAAAAATCCCTAAATTAAAAAAAAAGTCTAAGTTAAAAAAATCCCCTAAATTAAAAAAAAATCCCCTAAATTTAAAAAAAAAATCCCTAAATTAAAAAAAAAATATTCCTAAAATTCCCCTCCCCCAAAAAATATTAAAATAAATCCCTAAATTAAAAGAATAAAAAATCCCAAAATATATTAAAAAAAATCCTAAATTTAAAAAGACAAAATCCCAAACTATAAAAAAATCCCAAAGTTAAAAAAAATATTCCTGAAATTTTCCTTCCTCAGAAAAAGCTTAAAGTGAAAAGAAAAAGTCGGTAAATTAAAAGAATAAAAAATCTTTAAATATAAAAAAAATCCCTAAATTAAAAAAATATATATATTCCTAAAATTTTCCTTCCTCAAAAAAATCTTAAAATTAAAAGAAAAAGTCGGTAAATTAAAAGAATAAAAAATCCCTAAATATAAAAAAAATCTCTAAATTAAAAGAAAAATCCCAAAATTAAAAAAAAACCTCAATTAAAAAAAAAACCTCAATTAAAAAAAAATCCCCTAAATTAAAAAAAGACAAAATCCCAAAATATTAAAAAATATATTCCTAAAATTCCCTTCCCCAAAAAAATCCTAAAATTAAAAGAAAAAGTCCTTAAATTAAAAGAATAAAAAAATCTTTAAATATAAAAAAAATCCCTTATTTAAAAAAAGACAAAATCACAAAATATTAAAAAATAATCCCAAAGTTAAAAAAAGACAAAATCACAAAATATTAAAAAATAATCCCAAAGTTAAAAAAATATATATTCCTAAAATTTTCCTTCCTCAGAAAAAGCTTAAAGTGAAAAGAAAAAGTCGGTAAATTAAAAGAATAAAAAATCTTTAAATATGAAAAAATCCCTAAATTAAAAAAAAACCCTAAATTAAAAAAAAAATCCCTAAATATTAAAAAATAATCCCAAAATTAAATAAAAATCCCAAAATTAAAAAAATATATATTCCTAAAAATTCCCTTCCCCAAAAAAATCCGAAAATTAAAAGAAAAAGTCACTAAATTAAAAAAAAAAAGAATCCCAAAATATAAAAAAAACCTAAATTAAAAGAAAAATCCCAAAATTAAAAAAAACCCCTCAATTTAAAAAAAACCTCAATTAAAAAAAATCCCCTAAATTAAAAAAAGACAAAATCCCAAAATATTAAAAAATATATTCCTAAAATTCCCTTCCCCAAAAAAATCCTAAAATTAAAAGAAAAAGTCCTTAAATTAAAAGAATAAAAAAATCTTTAAATATAAAAAAAATCCCTTATTTAAAAAAGACAAAATCCCAAAATATTAAAAAATAATCCCAAAGTTAAAAAAATATATTCCTAAAATTCCTTCCCAAAAAAACCTAAAATGAAAAGAAAAAGTCGCTAAATTTAAAGAATAAAAATCTCTAAATATAAAAAATCCCTAAATTAAAAAAAAAACCTAAATTAAAAAAACCTAAATTAAAAAAAATCCCCTAAATTAAAAAAAAAATCCCAAAATTAAAAAAAAAAAGTTTCCTAAAATATCCCTCCCCAAAGAAATCTTAAAATTAAAAGAAAAAAATGGCTAAATTTAAAAAAAATAAAAAAATCCTAAAATATAAAAAAATCCCTAAATTAAAAAAAAATCCCAAAATAAAAAAAATACAAAATTAAAAAAAACCCCAAAATTAAAAAAAAATCCCTAAATTAAAAAAAAAATCCCTAAATAAAAAAAACCCCAAAATTTAAAAAAAAATCCCTAAAGTTAAAAAAACCCCCAAAATTAAAAAAAACCCAAAATAAAAAAATCCAAAATTTAAAAAAAATGCCTAAAGTTAAAAAATCCCTAAATTTAAAAAAATCCCAAAATTAAAAAATCCCAAAATAAAAAAAATCCCAAAATTTAAAAAACCCCAAAATTTAAAAAAACCCCAAAATTTAAAAAAACCACCCAAAATAAAAACCCAAAATTAAAAAAAATCCCTAAATTAAAAAACCCCAAAATTAAAAAAACCCCAAAATTGAAAAAAAATCCCAAAATAAAAAAATCCCAAAATTAAAAAAAATCCCAAAATAAAAAAAATCCCTAAATTAAAAAAAACCCAAAATTAAAAAAATAATCCCAAAATTAAAAAAATCCCTAAATTAAAAAAACCCAAAACTAAACTAAAAAAAAATCCCAAAATTAAAAAAAATCCCCAAAATTAAAAAAAAATCCCTAAATTAAAAAAACCCCCAAAATTTAAAAAATCCCCAAAATTAAAACAAAAATAAAATAAAATTTCATTTATTACCTGCGTGTCAGCGGTGCAGGAACTCAGGATGCTCTAAATCGGGAGGAGTAGGTGCTCATTAATTAATTTAATTAAATTAATTCATTAATTAAATTAATTAAGGGGTGGGGAGGGGTGACCCAAACCCCAAAATTTCTCCCCAAATTCTCACGCGGAGTTTCCGGGCTCGCTCCCGGTCCGTGTCCAGCTCCAGGAGTTCGTCGATGTTCAGCTCGTCCGGGATGTCACCTTCCTGTGGGGAGGGGCGCGTGTCCCCAACCCCCCGGTGTCCCCAATCCCCCGGTGTCCCCAAATTCCTCCCGGTGTCCCCAACCCCCCCCGGTGTCCCCAAATTCTCTCGGTGTCCCCAAATTCCTCCCGGTGTCCCCAAATTCCCCCGGTGTCCCCAAATTCCTCCCGGTGTCCCCAAATTCCTCCCGGTGTCCCCAAATTCCTCCCGGTGTCCCCAAATTCCCCCCGGTGTCCCCAAATTCCCCCCGGTGTCCCCAAATTCCTCCGGTGTCCCCAACCCCAGTGTCTAACCCCGGTGTCCCCAAATTCCTCCGGTGTCCCCAACCCCTGGTGTCCCCAATTCTCCCCCGGTGTCCCCAAATTCCCCCGGTGTCCCCAAATTCCTCCCGGTGTCCCCAAATTCTCCCCGGTGTCCCCAAATTCCTCCCGGTGTCCCCAAATTCCTCCCGGTGTCCCCAACCTCCCCCGGTGTCCCCAAATTCCTCCCGGTGTCCCCAAATTCCCCCGGTGTCCCCAAATTCCTCCCGGTGTCCCCAAATTCCTCCCCGGTGTCCCCAAATTCCCTCCCGGTGTCCCCAAATTCCTCCCGGTGTCCCCAAATTCCTCCCGGTGTCCCCAAATTCTTCCCAGTGTCCCCAAATTCCTCCCGGTGTCCCCAAATTCCTCCCCGGTGTCCCCAAATTCCTCCCCGGTGTCCCCAACCCCCCGGTGTCCCCAAATTCCTCCCGGTGTCCCCAACCCCCCGGTGTCCCCAAATTCTCCCCGGTGTCCCCAAATTCCTCCCGGTGTCCCCTAACCCCCCGGTGTCCCCAAATTCCCCCGGTGTCCCCAAATTCCTCCCGGTGTCCCTAAATTCCTCCCGGTGTCCCCAAATTCCCCCGGTGTCCCCAAATTCCTCCCCGGTGTCCCCAAATTCCCCCCGGTGTCCCCAAATTCCTCCCGGTGTCCCCAAATTCCTCCCGGTGTCCCCAAATTCCTCCCGGTGTCCCCAAATTCCTCCCGGTGTCCCCAACCCCCTGGTGTCCCCAAATTCCTCCCCGGTGTCCCCAAATTCCTCCCCGGTGTCCCCAACTCCCCCGGTGTCCCCAATTCTCCCCGGTGTCCCCAAATTCCTCCCGGTGTCCCCAAATTCCCCCGGTGTCCCCAAATTCCTCCCGGTGTCCCCAAATTCCTCCCGGTGTCCCCAAATTCTTCCCAGTGTCCCCAATTCGTCCCAGTGTCCCCAAATTCTCCCCGGTGTCCCCAAATTCCTCCCCAGTGTCCCCTAACCCCCTGGTGTCCCCAAATTCCTCCCAGTGTCCCTAACCCCCAGTGTCCCCAAATTCTCCCCGGTGTCCCCAAATTCCTCCCGGTGTCCCCAACCCCCGGTGTCCCCAATTCCTCCCAGTGTCCCCAAATTCCTCCCGGTGTCCCCAAATTCTTCCCGGTGTCCCCAATTCCCCGGTGTCCCCAAATTCCTCCCGGTGTCCCCAAATTCCCCGGTGTCCCTAAATTGCTCCGGTGTCCCCAAATTCTCCCGGTGTCCCCAAATTCCTCCCGGTGTCCCCAAATTCCTCCCGGTGTCCCCAAATTCCCCGGTGTCCCCAAATTCCCCGGTGTCCCCAAATTCCTCCCGGTGTCCCCAAATTCTCCCGGTGTCCCCAAATTCCTCCCGGTGTCCCATCCCCCCCGGTGTCCCCAAATTGCTCCCAGTGTCCCCAAATTCCTCCCGGTGTCCCCAAATTCCTCCGGTGTCCCCAAATTCCTCCCAGTGTCCCTAAATTCCTTCCCGGTGTCCCCAAATTCCTCCCGGTGTCCCTAAATTCCTTCCCGGTGTCCCCAAATTCCTCCCAGTGTCCCCAACCTCCGGTGTCCCCAAATTCCTCCCAGTGTCCCCAAATTCTCCCTGATGTCCCCAATTCCTCCCGGTGTCCCCAAATTCCTCCCGGTGTCCCCAAATTCCCCCGGTGTCCCCAAAATTCCTCCGGGTGTCCCTAAATTCCTCCCGGTGTCCCCCAAATTCCTCCCGGTGTCCCTCAAATTCCTCCCGGTGTCCCCAAATTCCCCCGGTGTCCCCAATTCCCCGGTGTCCCTAACCCCCGGTGTCCCCAACCCCGGTGTCCCTAATTCTCCCCGGTGTCCCCAAATTCCTCGGTGTCCCCAAATCTCCCCAGTGTCCCTAAATTCTTCCGGTGTCCCTAAATTCCCCGGTGTCCCCAAATTCCTCCCGGTGTCCCCAAATTCCTCCCCGGTGTCCCCAACTCCCGGTGTCCCCCAAATTCCTCCGGTGTCCCCAAATCCTCCCGGTGACCCCAAATCCTCCCGGTGTCCCCAAGAATTCCCCCCAGTGTCCCCAAATTCCTCCCGGTGTCCCCAAATTCCTCCCAGTGTCCCCAAATCCCTCCGGTGTCCCCAAATTCCTCCCGGTGTCCCTAAATTCCTCCGTGTCCCCAACCCCCCGGTGTCCCCAAAATTCCTCCCGGTGTCCCCAAATTCCTCCCGGTGTCCCCAACCCCCCAGTGTCCCCAAATTCCTCCGGTGTCCCCAAATTCTTCCCGGTGTCCCCAAATTCCTCCCGGTGTCCCCAATTCCCCCAGTGTCCCCAAATTCCTCCCGGTGTCCCCAAATTCCTCCCAGTGTCCCCAACCCCCCGTGTCCCAAATTCCTCCGGTGTCCCCAAATTCCTCCCCGGTGTCCCCAAAATTCCTCCCGGTGTCCCTAACTCCCCCGGTGTCCCCAAATTCTTCCCGGTGTCTCCAAATTCCTCCGGTGTCCCCAAATCCTCCCGGTGTCCCCAACTCCCCCGTGTCCCCAAATTCCTCCCCGGTGTCCCCAAATTCCTCCCGGTGTCCCCAAATTCCTCCCGGTGTCCCCAAATTCCTCCCGGTGTCCCCAAATTCCTCCCGGTGTCCCCAACTCCCCCGGTGTCCCCAAATTCCTCCCGGTGTCCCCAAATTCCTCCCGGTGTCCCCAAATTCCTCCCGGTGTCCCCAAATTCCCCCGGTGTCCCCAAATTCCTCCCAGTGTCCCCAAATTCCCCCGGTGTCCCCAACCCCCGGTGTCCCCAAATTCCTCCCGGTGTCCCCAAATTCCTCCGAGTGTCCCCAAATTCCTCCGGTGTCCCCAAATTCCCCCGGTGTCCCCAAATTCCTCCCGGTGTCCCCAACCCCCCAGTGTCCCCAAATTCCTCCCGGTGTCCCCAAATTCCTCCGGAGTGTCCCTAAATTCCTCCCGGTGTCCCCAAATTCCCCCGGTGTCCCCAAATTCCCTCCCGGTGTCCCTAACCAGTGTCCCCAAATTCCTCCGGTGTCCCCAAATTCTCCCCCGGGTGTCCCCAAATTCCTCCCGGTGTCCCCCAAAATTCCCCCGGTGTCCCCAAATTCTTCCCGGTGTCCCCAATTCCCCAGTGTCCCCAAATTCCTCCCGGTGTCCCCAAATTCCCCTGGTGTCCCCAAATTCCCCGGTGTCCCCAAATTCCTCCCGGTGTCCCTAACCCCCCGGTGTCCCCAAATTCCTCCGGTGTCCCCAACCCCCCGGTGTCCCCAAATTCCCCCGGTGTCCCCAAATTCCCCCGGTGTCCCCAAATTCCTCCCGGTGTCCCCAAACCCGCCCCTCTCCCCGTCCGCTCCCTCCGGGATGTCGCGACTCGGCCCCTCCCCACCTGCTCCGTCTGTCCGTTCCCACGGTGGGGAGGGAGATTCCTCGGTGGGACACTCGGGATTCGTCGCTGTCCCGGTTCCGGTCCCCGGTCCTGGTCCCGGTTCTGTTCCCGGTCCCATTCCCAGTCCTGATCCCAGTCCCATTCCCGGTCCTGATTCTGTTCCCGGTTCCGTTCCCAGTCCCGGTCCCCGGTCCCGGTTCTGTTCCCGGTCCTGTTTCTGCTCCCCGGTTCTGTTCTCGGTCCCGTATCCTCCCAGTCCCATTCCCAGTCCCGATTCTGTTCCCGTGTTCTGTTCCCAGTCCGGTTCCATTCCCAGTCCGGTTTCGGTCCCGGTTCTGTTCCCGGTCCCGATCCTCCCAGTCCCATTCCCGGTCCGGTTCTGTTCCCGGTCCCAGTCCCGGTCCTGATCCTCCCAGTCCCATTCCCGGTCCTGATTTTGTTCCCGGTTCTGTTCCCAGTCCCGGTTCCATTCCCCAGTCCGGTCCTGGTTCTGTTCCCGGTCCCGATCCTCCCATTCCCGATCCTGGTCCCGGTCCCGGTTCCGTTCCTGCTTCTATTCCCAGTCCCGGTTCTGTTCCCGGTCCCATTCCCAGTCTCGATCCTCCCGGTCCAATTCCGGTCCTGTTCCCGGTTCTGTTCCCAGTCCCAGTCCCCGATCCCAGTCCCATTCCCGGTCCCCGATTCTGTTCCTGGTTCCATTCCCAGTCCGGTTCCGTTCCCAGTCCCAATCCTGTTCTCGGTTCTGTTCCCAGTCTCATTCCGGTCCCGGTTCCGTTCCCAGTCCCAGTCCGGTCCCGGTCCTGGTCCTGATCCCCCGGTCCAATTCCCGGTCCCCGGTTCCGTTCCTGGTTCTATTCCCAGTCCCGGTCCCGGTTCTGTTCCCGGTCCCCATCCTCCCAGTCCAATTCCCGATCCCGATCCCATTCCCGGTCCTATTCCCAGTCCCGTTCCCAGTCTCATTCCCGGTCTCAGTCCCGGTCCTATTCCCAGTCCTGATCCTCCCGGTCCAATTCCCGGTCCTGGTCCCGGTCCCGGTTCCGTTCCTGGTGCTATTCCCAGTCCCAGTCCCGGTCCCGGTCCCGATCCTCCCAGGCCCCATTCCCGGTCCCATTCCCGGTTCTGTTCCAGTCCCATTCCCGGTCCCAGTTCCTTCTCCGGGTCCCGGTCCCGGTCCCGTTCCCGGTTCCAGTCCCATTCCTGGTCCCCATCCCAGTCCCCATCCCGGCCCCGGTTCCAGTCCCGGTCCTTGGTTTATTCCCGGTCCCGGGTCCAGTCCCGTTCCCGGTCCCCCATTCCCAGTTCCCATTCCTTATCCTGGTCCCATTCCGGTCCCCGTTCCTTCTCCGGTCCCAGTTCTGGTCCCGGTCCCGGTCCCGGTCCTGGTCCCATCCCAGTCCTGTTATAATTCCCCGGTCCCGTTCTGTTCCAGGTCCCGGTCCCGGTCCCCATCCTGGTCCAGGTCCCTGTCCTGGTCCCCCATCCTGGTCCTGGTCCTGGTCCTGGTCCCGGTCCCGGTCCCGGTTCCCATCTTTATCCCATTCCTGGTCCCCGTTCCTTATCCTGGTCCGTTTCCCGGTCCCGGTTCCGTTCCCGGTCCCCATCTCAGTTCCATTCCCGGTCCCGGTCCCGATCCTGGTCCTGCTCCCTCTCCCGCTCTCTGGTCCTGTTCCGGGTCCCGCTCCTGGTCCATTTCCCCGGTCCCGGTCCATTTCCCGGTCCCATTCCCGGTCTCTTCCTATCCCAGTCCTCGTTCCTTCCCCGGTCCCGGTCCTGTTCCCGGTCCATTTCCTTTCCGAATCTCATTCCGGTCCCAGTTCAGTTCCCGGTCCATTTCCAGTCCTGATCCTTATCCCGGTCCCGGTTCGGTTCCCCGGTACCGTCCCCGAGCCTCCATCCCAATTCCCGGTCCCGGTCCCGATCCTGATCCCAGTTCCATTCCCGGTCCATCCCCGGTAGAATTTCCCGAGCCTCCATCCCCGGTCCCGGTCCCGCTCCTGGTCCTGGTGCCGGTTCCCTCGCCCCATTCCCGGTCCATTCCCGGTGCTGGTTCCGTACCGTCCCGGTACAGCTCCCCGAGCCTCCCGTCCATCCACTGCTCCGTGTCCATCCCCGGTCCTGGTTCCCAGTTCCCGGTTCCCTGCCCCGTTCCCGTCCCGGTGCCGGTTCCCTGCCCCATCCCCAGTTCCCGGTCCATTCCCGGTGCCGGTTCCCTGCCCCATCCCCAATTCCCGGTCCATTCTCGGTGCTGGTTCAGTACCGTCCCGTACAGCTCCCCGAGCCTCCCGTCCATCCACTGCTCCGTGTCCATCCTGGTCCCGGTTCCCAGTTCCCGGTTCCTTTGCCCCATCCCCGGTCCCGGTGCCGGTTCCCCTGCCCCATCCCCTGATTCCCGGTTCGATCCTGGTGCCGGTTCCCAGTTCCCGGTTCCTTTGCCCCATCCCCGGTCCCGGTGCCGGTTCCCCTGCCCCATCCCCAGTTCCCGGTTCGATCCCGGTCCCGGTGCCGGTTCCCCTGCCCCATCCCCAGTTCCCGGTCCGATCCCAGTTCCGGTGCCGGTTCCGGTACCCGTCCCCGGTACAGCTCCCGAGCCTCCCGTCCATCCACTGCTCCGTGTCCATCCCGGTCCCGGTCCCAGTTCCCGGTTCCTTTGCCCCATCCCCGGTCCCGGTGCCGGTTCCTGTGCCCCATCCCCGATTCCCGGTTCGATCCGGTCCCGGTGCCGGTTCCGGTACCCGTCCCCTGTACAGCTCCCGAGCCTCCCGTCCATCCACTGCTCCGTGTCCATCCGGTCCGGTTCCCAATTCCCGGTTCCCTGCCCCGTTCCCGGTTCCCCTGCCCCGTTCCCGTTTCCCCTGCCCCATCCCGGTCCCAGTGCCGGTTCCCTGCCCCATCCCCGATTCCAGTTCGCTCCCGGTCCCGGTGCCGGTTCCCCTGCCCCATCCCCAGTTCCCAGTTCGCTCCCGGTTCCGGTGCCGGTTCCAGTACCCGTCCCCGGTACAGCTCCCCGAGCCTCCCCGTCGATCCACTGCTCCGTGTCCAGCCTCCTCTGCAGCTCCTGCCGGTTGTACTTGACCGTGACCCGCGCCGAGCGCCGCTGCACGCCGGGACTGCGGCCCGGGACCCCCGGCCCGGTTCGAGCCCCCGGGGACCCCGGCCCGGTTCCAGCCCCCGGCCCTGCCGGTGCCGCCCCACCCGGTTCGCCGCCATCGCTCCGGCCGCGGCTCCGGGCGGCCGCCGCGGGTAGGGGGCGAGGGGCGGGGCTTAAATGGGCGGGGCTAAAATAAAGAGCGCTCATTTGTCAAAAAGGAAGGGGCGGGGCTTAAAGAAGCGGGGCTTAAATGGGAACGCTCCTTAAGTTATTATAGTCCCCATAGATAAGGGGGCGTGGCTTAAAGGGCGTGGCTTAAACGGGGAACGCCCCTTAAATCATTATAGCGCCATATACAAAGAGAAGGGGCGTGGCTTAAGGGGGCGTGGCTTAAATGGAAAGTCCCAAGTAATTATAGCCCCGTATACAAGCGGGGGCGGGGCTTAAAGGGGCGGGGCTTAAATGGGAACGCTCCTCAAGTCATTATAGTCCCGTAGATAAAGAGGGCGTGGCTTAAAGGGGCGTGGTTTAAATGGGAACGCCCCAAGTAATTATAGCCCCGTATACACGTGGGGCGTGGCTTAAAGGGGCGTGGCTTAAAGGGGAACGCCCATTTGTAAAAAGTGGGAGGGGCTTAAATGGGGAACTCGCCCAGAGCCCCCTCAAATCTTCAGAGATTCCCAGACCCCAAAATTCCCCAAATCCTCCCAAAATTCCCCAAATCCTCCCAAAATTCCCCAAATCCTCCCAAATTCCTCGGACGCCTAAAATTTCCCAAGTTTCCGGATATCAAATTCCCCCAAAATTCTACCAGATCCCCAAAATCCCCAAAATCCCCAAAACCCCCAGATGCCAAAATCCACCCCAAATCTCCCCAAACTTCCAGACCCCAAAATCCTCCCAAACTCCCCCAAATCCCAAAATTCTCCCAAAATTCCCCAGGACCCAAAATCCCCCAAAATTCCCGAAATCTCCCAGACCCCAAATCTCCCCAAAATTCCCCAAACCCCCAGACCCCAAAATTCCCCAGACCCCAAAATCCCCAAAATCCCCCAGGACCCAAAACCCCAAAATTCCCCCAAACCCTCCAGACCCCAAAATCTCCCCAAAATCCCCTCAAAATTACCAAAATCACCCAGGCAGCAAATCCTTCCAAATTCCTCAGACACCAAAATCCCCAGACCTAAAATCCCCCAAAATCCCCAAAATTCTTCCCAAAAATTCCCAGACCCCAAAATCTCCCCAAATCCCTGAAATCCACACAGACCCCAAAATCCCCAGACACCAAAACCCCAAATGGGATTTTTTTTTTGGGTGGGATTTGGGATTTTTCAGGAAATTTGGGATTTTGGGAGGGAAATTTGAGATTTTTGGGAGGGAAATTTGGGATTTTTTGAGTGGAATTTGGATTTTATGAGGGAAATTTGGGATTTTTCAGAGGAATTTGGGATTTTTGGGAGGGAAATTTGGGATTTTTTGGGAGGAAATTTTGGATTTTTGGGAGGGAAATTTGAGATTTTTTTGGGGAGGAGAATTTGGGATTTTGAGTGGGATTTGGGATTTTTCAGAGGAATTTGGGATTTTGGGAGGAAATTCGGGATTTTTTGAAGAGGATTTAGGATTTTTGGGGGATTTGAGATTTTTGGGAGGGAAATTTGGGATTTTTTTGGGTGGGATTTGGGATTTTTCAGGTGGGATTTGGGATTTTCAGGGAATTTGGGATTTTTTCAGGGAATTTGGGAATTTTTTGGAGAAGGAGATTTGGGATTTTTCCATCGGTTTGAAATTTTTTCAGGGAATTTGGGATTTTTGGGGGTGGAAAATTGGGATTTTTTGGGGGGATTGCTCAGGAATTTGGGAGTGCTGGGATTCGGGGCTGGTTCCAATTTTTCCCTTTATTCCAACAAATCCCTGGAGCGTACAAAACCCTCCCCAAATCATTCCCCAACCCCAAAATCCTCACGATTTGACCCAAAAATCACAAACTCCCCTCCCCCAAAAAACACACAAAAATCGCTGGGACCCCCAAAAAATCCAAACCCAGGTGGGAAAATGGGGAATGCCTCAAAATTGGGGGATTTTGGGGGATTTTTGAGGTTTTTTGGGAGATTTTTAGGGATTGTTTTATTTTTTAGGAACAAGGATTCCCCACCCTCATTTCCCAAATTCTGATTTTTTTTCTTTTCTCTACAAAAATCACTAAAAATCACCTGGGGAGCAGATCATTATCAGGGGAGGGGTTTTGGGAATTTTTGGGGGATTTTTTTTTGGTTTTTTGGGTTTTTTGGGGTTTTGATCAGAGATTCCCCACCCTCTTTTCCCCAAAATTTCCCAATTTTTAAAATATTCTCTAGAAAAATCACTAAAAATCACCCAGGGTGGGGCAGAGCACGGATCATTATCAGGAGGGGTTTTGGTGATTTTTTGGGGTTTTGGGATTTTTTGGGTTTTTGGGGAGGGATCAGAGATTCCCCCACCCTCTTTTCCCCAAGATTTCCCCTTTTTTTCCTCTTTTCCCTACAAAAATCACTAAAAATCACCCGGGGTGGGGCAGAGCACGGATCATTATCAGGAGGGGGTTTTGGGGAAATTTTTGGGATTTTTTGTTTTTGGGTTTTTGGGGGTTGTTGGGGATTCCCACCCTCTTTTCCCCAAAATTTCCCAATTTTTTCCTCTTTTCCTACAAAATCACTAAAAATCACCCGGGGTGGAGCAGAGCACGGATCATTATCAGGAGGGGTTTTGGGGAAATTTTGGGATTTTTGGGGATTTTTTGGGGTTTTTGGGGAGGGATCAGAGATTCCCCACCCTCATTTCCCCAAAATTTCCCCATTTTTTCCTCTTTCCCTACAAAAATCACTAAAAATCACCCGGGGGTGGGGCAGAGCACGGATCATTATCAGGAGGGGGTTTTGGGGAAATTTTTGGGATTTTTTTGGAATTTTGTTTTGGGATTTTTGGGGGTTGTATTTTGGAGGACAGGGATTCCCCACCCTCTTTTCCCCAAAATTTCCCAATTTTTTCCTCTTTTCCCTACAAAATCACTAAAAATCACCCGGGGTGGGGGCAGAGCACGGATCATTATCAGGAGGGGTTTTGGGGTGGGGATTTTTGGGGAATTTTTTTTTTTTTTGGTTTTTGGGGTTTTTTGGGGTTGTTGAAGATTCCCACCCTCTTTCCCCCAAAATTTCCCCATTTTTTTCTTTATTTTCCCTACAAAAATCACTAAAATCACCCGGGGTGGGGGTAGAGCACGGATCATTATCAGGAGGGGTTTTGGGAAATTTTTGGGATTTTTTGGGATTTTTTGGGTTTTGGGGAGAGATCAGAGATTCCCCACCCTCTTTCCCCAAAATTTCCCGATTTTTTCCTCTTTTCCCTACAAAAATCACTAAAAATCACCCGGGGTGGGGCAGAGCACGGATCATTATCAGGAGGGGTTTTGGGGTGGGGATTTTTGGGGAATTTTTTTTTTTTGGTTTTTGGGGGTTTTTGGGGTTGTTGGGGATTCCCACCCTTCCCCAAATTTCCCCATTTTTAAATTTTCCCTACAAAAATCACTAAAAATCACCCGGGGTGGGGCAGAGCACGGATCATTATCAAGAGGGGGTTTTGGGGGAATTTTCGGGATTTTTTGGGGATTTTTTGGGGGATTTTTTGGGGTTATTTTTTGGAGGACAGGGATCCCCACCCTCTTTTCCCAAAATTTCCCGATTTTTTCCTCTTTTCCCTACAAAATCACTAAAAATCACCCGGGGTGGAGCAGAGCACGGATCATTATCAGGAGGGGGTTTTGGTGATTTTTGGGGTTTTGGTGATTTTTGGGGTTTTTTGGGATTTTTGGGTCTTTTGGGGAGGGATCAGAGATTCCCCACCCTCTTTTCCCCAAAATTTCCCAATTTTTCCACTTTTCCCTACAAAAATCACTAAAAATCACCCGGGGGTGGGGCAGAGCACGGATCATTATCAGGAGGGGGGTTTGGGGAAATTTTTGGGATTTTTTTGGGATTTTTTTGGGATTTTTTGGGGAGGGATCAGAGATTCCCCACCCTCTTTTCCCCAAAATTTCCCAATTTTTTTCCTCTTTTCCCTACAAAAATCACTAAAAATCACCCGGGGTGGGGCAGAGCACGGATCATTATCAGGAGGGGGTTTTGGTGAGATTTTTTGGGAATTTTTTTTTTTTTTGGTTTTGGGGTTTTTGGGGTTGTTGAGGATTCCCACCCTTCCCCAAATTTCCCCATTTTTAAAATTTTCCCTACAAAAATCACTAAAAATCACCCGGGGTGGGGCAGAGCACGGATCATTATCAGGAGGGGTTTTGGGGAATTTTTGGGATTTTTTGGGATTTTTTGGGTTTTTTGGGGAGGGATCAGAGATTCCCACCCTCTTTTCCCAAAATTTCTCAATTTTTTCTCTTTTCCCTACAAAAATCACTAAAAATCACCCGGGGTGGGGCAGAGCACGGATCATTATCAGGAGGGGGTTTTGGGGTGAGGATTTTTGGGAATTTATTTTTTTTGGTTTTTGGGTTTTTGGGGGTTGTTGAGGATTCCCACCCTCTTTTCCCCAAAATTTCCCCATTTTTTCCTCTTTTCCTACAAAATCACTAAAAATCACCCGGGGTGGGGCAGAGCATGGATCATTATCAGGAGGGGTGTTTGGGGAAAATTTTTTGGGATTTTTTGGGGTTTTTGGGATTTTTGGGGAGGGATCAGAGATTCCCCACCCTCTTTCCCCAAAATTTCCCAATTTTTTTCCTCTTTCCCTACAAAAATCACTAAAAATCACCCGGGGTGGGGCAGAACACGGATCATTATCAGGAGGGGTTTTGGGGAAATTTTTGGGATTTTCTTTTCGTTTTTGGGTTTTTGGGGGTTGTTGAGGGATTCCCACCCTCTTTTCCCAAAATTTCCCAATTTTTTCCTCTTTTCCCTACAAAAATCACTAAAAATCACCCGGGGTGGAGCAGAGCACGGATCATTATCAGGAGGGGTTTTGGGGAAATTTTTGGGATTTTTTGGGTTTTTGGGTTTTTGGAGGACAGGGATTCCCACCCTCTTTTCCCCAAAATTTCCCAATTTTTTCCACTTTTCCCTACAAAAATCACTAAAAATCACCCGGGGTGGGGCAGAGCACGGATCATTATCAGGAGGGGTTTTGGTGATTTTTGGGGTTTTTTGGGATTTTTTGGGTTTTTGGGGAGGATCAGAGATTCCCCACCCTCTTTTCCCCAAAATTTCCGATTTTTTCTTTCTTTTCCCTACAAAAATCACTAAAAATCAGCCGGGGTGGGGCAGAACACGGATCATTATCAGGAGGGGGTTTTGGGAAATTTTTGGGATTTTCTTTTTTGTTTTTGGGTTTTTGGGGTTGTTAGGGATTCCCACCCTCTTTTCCCAAAATTTCCCCATTTTTTCTTTCTTTTTCCTACAAAAATCACTAAAAATCACCCAGGGTGGGGCAGAGCACGGATCATTATCAGGAGGGGTTTTGGGGAAATTTTTGGGATTTTTTGGGTTTTTGGGTTTTTTGGAGGACAGGGATCCCCACCCTCTTTTCCCCAAAATTTCCCAATTTTTTCCTCTTTTCCCTACAAAAATCACTAAAAATCACCCGGGCTGGGGCACAGCACGGATCATTATCAGGAGGGTTTTGGGGATTTTTGGGATATTTTCAGGGTGTTTGGGGTGTTTTGGGGGCTCAGGCCGGTAGGGATCCTTCATCAGGCACTCACGATCCTCGGGGCTCGGCGGCGCTCAGCGCGGCGTCGGCAGCTGGACGAAGGGCGAGGCTGAGCAGCGAGCCCAGGCGGCGCCCAGGGCCAGCAGCCCCCGAAGCGGCCCTGGGGACTACAAATGGGGGTCAGGGACATTGGGGACACTTAGGGAATTTTGGGAATTTTGGGAATTTTGGGGTCATTTTAGGGCCATTTTGGGGACATTTTGGAGACATTGGGGACATTGGGGACATTGGGGTGGCACCAAACCAGGGCCAGCAGCCCCGAGCGGCCCCTGGGGACAGAAATGGAGTCAGGGACACTGAGGGACACTTGGGGAATTTTGGGAATTTTTGGGAATTTTTGGGGAATTTTTGGGGTCATTTCAGGGTCATTTAGGGACATTGGGGACATTGGGGACATTGGGGTGGCACCAAACCAGGACCAGCAGCCCCGAAACGGCCCCTGGGGAGAAAGTGGGGGTCAGGGACATTGGGGACATTGGGGACATTGGGGTGGCACCAAACCAGGGCCAGCAGCCCCCAAAAGCGGCCCCTGGGGAGAAGTTGGGAGTCAGGGACACTGAGGGGACATTGGGGACACTTGGAGACACTAGGGAATTTTGGGGAATTTTTAGGAATTTTTGGGGAATTTTAGGGGTCATTTCAGGGTCATTTAGGGACAGTGGGGACATTGGGGACATTGGGGTGGCACCAAACCAGGGCCAGCAGCCCCCAAGCGGCCCTGGGGACACAAATGGGGTCAGGGACATTGGGGACACTTGGGGAATTTTGGGAATTTTTTTGAGAATTTTGGGGTCATTTTAGGGTCATTTTAGGGACATTTTGGGGACATTCGGGGACATTGGGGACATTGGGGTGGCACTAAACCAGGACTAGCAGCCCCAAAAGCGGCCCCTGGGGACAGAAATGGAGTCAGGGACATTGGGGACACTGGGGGGACTGGGGACATTTGGGGACATTGGGGACATTGGGGGATTGGGGACATTAGGGACATTTGGGACATTGGGGACATTGGGGACACTGGGGAATTTTGAGGAATTTTGGGGAATTTTAGGGTCATTTTAGGGTCATTTTGGGGAGAAATTTGGGACATTTAGGGACATTTGGGGACATTTTAGGGTCATTTGGGGACATTTGGGGACATTGGAGGACACTTGAGGAATTTTTGGGAATATTTTGGGAATTTTTGGGGTCATTTTAGGGTCATTTTAGGGACATTTTGGGGACATTGAGGACATTTTGGGAACTTTTGGGGACATTTGGGCTCATTTTAGGGACACTTGGGGATATTTTGGGGGACATTTTGGGGACATTTGGGGACATTTGGGGACATTTGGGGACATTTGGGGACATTCAGGGACAGTGGGGACACTGGGGACACTTGGGGAATTTTGAGGGAATTTTTAGGGAATTTTGGGTCATTTTAGGGTCATTTTGGGGACATTTTGGGGACATTGAGGACATTGGGGACATTTAGGGACATTTGGGGGACATTTGAGGGTCATTTTGGGGACATTTGGGAACTTTTGGGGACATTTGGGGACATTTTAGGGGTCATTTTGGGGACATTGAGGACATTTGGGAGCTTTTGGGGACATTGGGGACATTGGGGACATTTTGGGGACATTTGGGGACATTCGGGAACTTTTAGGGACATTTGGGGACATTTGGGGACATTTTGGGACATTTGGGGCCATTTAGGGACACTTGGGGATATTTTAGGGACATTTTGGGGACATTTTAGGGACATTTGGGACATTTGGGGACATTTGGGGACCCAAATTTCACCTTTGGAGAGAAGAATCTCCAGAATTCGGCGCCGAGATCATCTGGGAGAGGAAAAGAGAGAATCGGGGATTTGGGGAAAATTTAGGAATTTTGGGGGAAAAACTTGGGACAAATTTTGAGGAATTTTGGGGCAAATTTTGAGGAATTTTGGGGTGGGATTTGGGGAATTTTGGGAAGTTTTGGGAATTTTGGGAAGTTTTGGGGAAAATTTTGGGGCAAATTTTGAGGAATTTTGGATGGGATTTGGGGGAATTTTGATGGAAAATTTTTGGGAATTTTGGGGAAAATTTTGGGAATTTCGGGACAAAATTTTGAGGAATTTTGGACAAGAATTGGGGGAATTTCTTTGGAAAATTTTTGGGAATTTTGGGGAAAATTTTGAGGAATTTTTTAATTTGGGGATGAATTTTGAATTTCAGGATGGATTTTTAAAATTTGGGGATGAATTTTTTGATTTTGTGATGAATTTTTGAATTTCAGGACGGATTATTTTTTAATTTGGGGATGAATTTTTTAAATTTGGGGATGAATTTTTTGATTTTGGAGATGAATTTTTGAATTCGGGGATGAATTTTTTAATTTTGGGGATGAATTATTTTTATTTTGGGGATGAATTTTTGACTTTCAGGATGGATTTTTTTTTTTAATTTGGGGATGGATTTTTTTTAATTTGGGGATTAATTTCTTTTAATTTGGGGATAATTTTTTTTAATTCGGGGATGAATTTTTTTGACTTTCAGGATGGATTTTTTTTAATTTGGGATTAATTTCCTTTTAATTTCGGGGATGAATTTTTTTTAATTTACGGATAAATTTTTTTAATTCGGGGATAAATTTTTTTGACTTTCAGGACGGATTTTTTTAATTTGGGGCTGAATTTTTTAATTTGGGGATGAATTTTTTAATTTGGGGATGAATTATTTTGAATTTCAGGACGGATTTTTAGATTTCAAGGCCAATTTTAAATCGGACTTTTTGAATTTCAGGATGGATTTTTTTTTAATTTTGGGGATTAATTTTTTTAATTTGGGGATAAATTTTTTTTATTTCGGGGATGAATTTTTTGACTTTCAAGATGGATTTTTTAATTTGGGGATGAATTTTTTTAAATTTGGGGATGAATTTTTTTAATTTGGGGATGAATTTTATTGATTTTGGGATGAATTTTTTTAATTTGGGGATAAAATCTATTTGAATTTCAGGATGGATTATTTTTTAATTTGGGGATGAATTTTTTGGATTTCAGGACAGATTTTTTTAAATTTGGGGGATGAATTTTTTGATTTTGGGGATGAATTTTTTGAATTTCAGGATGGATTTTTTTAATTTGGGGATAATTTTTTTATTTTGGGGATGAATTTTTTGAATTTCAGGACGGATTTTTTTTAATTTGGGGATTAATTTCTTTTTAATTTGGGGATAAATTTTTTTTCAATTTGGGGATTAATTTTTTAATTTGAGGATGAATTATTTTGAATTTCAGGACGTATTTTTTGGATTTCAAGGCCAATTTTGAATCGGTTTTTTTGACTTTCAGGACAGATTATTTTTTAATTTGGGGATGAATTTTTTTAAATTTTGGGGATGAATTTTATTGATTTTGGGATGAATTTTTTAATTTGGGGGATGGATTTCAGGACTGGATTATTTTCTAATTTGGGGATGGAATTTTTTTAATTTCAGGACAGATTTTTTAAATTTGAGGATGAATTATTTTGAATTTCAGGACGGATTTTTTTTCAAATTTGGGGCTGAATTTCTTTAATTTGGGGATGAATTTTTTTAATTTGAGGATGAATTATTTTGAATTTCAGGACGGATTTTTTTGATTTCAAGGCCAATTTCGAAGCGGATTTTTTTGGATTTCAGGACGGATTTTTTGGATTTCAAGGCCAATTACTGAAGCGGATTTTTGGATTTCAGGACGGATTTTTTTGATTTCAAGGTCCGATTTTTAAGCGGATTTTTTGGATTTCAGGACCGATTTTTTGGATTTCAAGGCCGATTTTTGAAGCGGATTATTTTTGAATTTCAGGACGGATTTTTGGATTTCAAGGCCGATTTGAAGCGGATTTTTTGGATTTCAGGACGGATTTTTTGGATTTCAAGGCCAATTTTGAATTGGATTTTTTGGATTTCAGGACGGGATTTTTTGGATTTCAGGACAGATTTTTGGATTTCAAGGCCGATTTAAGCGGATTTTTTGGATTTCAGGACTGATTTTTTTTAATTCGGGGCTGGATTTCTGCTCCTCTGACCTGGCTGGGGCCGGCAGCGGCGCAGACACTCCTGCTCGTCCTGGTGGTTGTTGGCGTTCCCCCTGCAGCCGCCGTAGGTGAACTCCCGGCACGATTTCTCCTCGGGGCTGTAGTACCAGCGCGGGAAGGCGGCGCGGCACGGCCCGGTCACGGGCGGGGCTGAGCAGTGCTCTGGGGAATAAAAATAAAATATTAAAATAAAAATAAAAATAAAAATAAAAATAAAAATAAAAATAAAAATAAAAATAAAAATAAAAATAAAAATAAAAATAATAGAAATAAAAATCGGGGTTCAGGGCCCGTCACGAGGGCCGAGCAGTGCTCTGGGGAATAAAAATAAAATATTAAAATAAAAATCATAAGAAATAAAAATAAAATAAAAATAAAAAAAATAGAAATCATAATAAAAATAAAAATCGGGGTTCAGGGGCCGGTCATGGGCGGGGCTGAGCAGTGCTCTGGGGAATAAAAATAAAATAATAGAAATAGAAATAATAGAAATAAAAATAATAGAAATAAAAATAATAGAAATAAAAATAAAATCAAAATAACAGAAATAAAAATCGGGGTTCAGGGCCCGTCACACGGGAGGCCGAGCAGTGCTCTGGGGAATAAAAATAAAATAATAGAAATAAAAATCATAGAAATAAAAATAAAATCAAAATCATAGAAATAAAATCGGGGTTTAGGGCCCCGTCACGAGGGGCCGAGCAGTGCTCTGGGGAATAAAAATAAAAATAAAATCAAAATCAAAATAATATAAATAAAAATAATAGAAATAAAAATCGGGTTCAGGGCCCCGTCACGAGCGAGGCCGAGCAGTGCTCTGGGGAATAAAAATAAAAATAATAGAAATAAAAATCATAGAAATAAAAATAAAATAAAAATAAAAAAATAGAAATCAAAATAAAAATAAAAATCGGGGTTCAGGGGCCGGTCAGGGGGGCTGAGCAGTGCTCTGGGGAATAAAATAAAATAAAAATAATAGAAATAAAATAATAGAAATAAAAATAAAATCAAAATAACAGAAATAAAAAATCGGGGTTCAGGGCCCCGTCACGACGGGGGCCGAGCAGTGCTCTGGGGAATAAAAATAAAATAATAGAAATAAAAATAAAAATAAAAATAAAAATAAAAATAGAAATAAAAGTAAAAATAAAAATAAAAATAAAAATAAAAATAGAAATAGAAATAAAAATAGAAATAAAAATCAGGCTTCAGGGGCCGGTCACGGGGGGGCTGAGCAGTGCTCTGGGGAATAAAAATAAAAATAATAATAGAAATAGAAATAGAAATAGAAATAGAAAATAGAAAATAGAAAATAGAAATAGAAATAGAAATAGAAATAAAAATCGGGGTTCAGGGGTCAGTCACGGGCGGGGCTGAGCAGTGCTCTGGGGAATAAAAATAAAATATTAAAATAAAAATCAAAATAATAGAAATAAAAAATAATAGAAATAAAAATCGGGTTCAGGGCCCTCACACGGGGCGCCGAGCAGTGCTCTGGGGAATAAAAATAAAATAATAGAAATAAAAATAATAGAAATAAAAATAATAGAAATAAAAATCATAGAAATAAAAATAAAATCAAAATAATAGAAATAAAAATCGGGGTTCAGGGCCCCGTCACGGGAGGCGCCGAGCAGTGCTCTGGGGGAAATAAAAATAAAATATTAAAAATAAAAATAAAAATAAAAATAAAAACAAAAATAAAAATAAAAATAAAAATAAAAATAGAAATAAAAATCATAGAAATAAAAATCGGGGTTCAGGGCCCCCGTCACGAGGGCGCTGAGCAGTGCTCTGGGGAATAAAAATAAAATAAAATCAAAATCAAAATCATATAAAATAAAAATAATAGAAATAAAAATAAAAATCAAAATCATAGAAATAAAAATCAGGGTTCAGGGCCCGGTCACGGGCGAGGCTGAGCAGTGCTCTGGGGAATAAAAATAAAATCAAAATCAAAATCAAAATCAAAATCATATAAATAAAAATCATAGAAATAAAAATCGGGGTTCAGGGCCCCGTCACGAGGAGCCGAGCAGTGCTCTGGGGAATAAAAATAATAGAAATAAAAATCATAGAAATAAAAATAAAATAAAAATAAAAAAAATAGAAATCAAAATAAAAATAAAAATCAGGGTTCAGGGGCCGGTCACGGGCGGAGGCTGAGCAGTGCTCTGGGGAATAAAAATAAAATATTAAAATAAAAATAAAAATAATAGAAATAAAAATAAAATCAAAATAAAAAAATAGAAATGAAAATGAAAATAAAATTCGGGGTTCAGGGCCCCGTCACGAGGCGCCGAGCAGTGCTCTGGGGAAATAAAAATAAAATATTAAAATGAAAATAAAAATAAAAATAAAAACAAAAATAAAAATAAAAATAAAAATAAAAATAGAAATAAAAATCATAGAAATAAAAATCGGGGATCAGGGGCCCGGTCACGGGGCGAGGGCCGAGCAGTGCTCTGGGGAATAAAAATAAAAATAAAAATAAAAATAAAAATAGAAATAAAAATAAAAATAAAAATAAAAATAAAAATAAAAATAGAAATAGAAATAAAAATAAAAATAAAAATAAAAATAAAAATAAAAATAAAAATAATAGAAATAAAAATCGGGGTTCAGGGCCCGTCACGAAGGGCTGAGCAGTGCTCTGGGGAATAAAAATAAAATAAAAATAAAAAATAAAAATCATAGAAATAAAAATAAAATCAAAATCATAGAAATAAAAATCAGGGTTCAGGGCCCGTCACGGCGGCGCCGAGCAGTGCTCTGGGGAATAAAATAAAATAAAAATAATAGAAATAAAAAATAAAATAAAAATAATAGAAATAAAAATAATAGAAATAAAAATAAAATAAAAATAATAGAAATAAAAATCGGGGTTCAGGGCCCCGTCACGAGAGGGGCTGAGCAGTGCTCTGGGGAATAAAAATAAAAATAATAGAAATAAAAATAAAATAAAAATAAAAATAAAAATAAAAATAAAAATAAAAATAAAAATAAAAATAAAAACAATCGAAATAAAAATCGGGGTTCAGGGGCCGATCACGGGGGGGCCGAGCAGTGCTCTGGGCAATAAAATAAAATAATAAAATAAAAATAGAAATAGAAATAGAAATAAAAATAAAATAAAAATAAAAAAAATAGAAATCAAAATAAAAATAAAAATCGGGGTTCAGGGCCGGTCACGGCGAGGGCTGAGCAGTGCTCTGGGAAATAAAATAAAAATAAAATCAAAATCAAAATAATAGAAATAAAAATCAGGGTTCAGGGGCCGGTCACGGGGGGGGGTGAGGAGTCCTCTGGGGAAAAATACAATAAAAATAAAATAAATATAAAAATAGAAATAGAAATAGAAATAGAAATAGAAATAGAAATAAAAATAGAAATAAAAATAAAAATAAAAGTAAAAATGAAAATAAAAATTAAAGTAAAAATAAAAATAAAAATAGAAATAGAAATAAAAATAAAAATAATAAAAGTAAAAATAAAAATAAAAATACAAATAAAAATAAAAATAAAAATTAAAGTAAAAATAAAAATAAAAATTAAAGTAAAAATAAAAATAAAAATAGAAACAGAAATAAAAATAAAAGTAAAATTAAAAATAAAAATAAAAATAAAAATAAAAATAAAAATCGGGGTTCAGGGCAGCCAAATCCACCCAGAATTCAGAAATTGTGCCATAAAAATTCTGAATTTTGGGTTAAATCAACGTCTAGTGTGTTCAAAATTCGGAATTTCTGTTTAAACTGGTTCCAAATTCCAGGAAAATTCAAAATTTCTGCTTCAATCTCGTCCCATTCCTCCAAAATTCAAATTTTCTGCAGGAATTTGCACCAAAATCCCCAAAAATTCAAATTTTCTGCTGAAATTTCCATTCAAAATTCAAAATTTTGATAAAATCTGGCCCCAATCCTTTCAAAATTTAAATTTTCTGATTAAATTGGTGCAAATTCTGTTCAAAATTCAAATTTTTGTTGAAATTGGTCTAAATTTCCCAACCCCCAAAATCCGGAATTACCTGCGGAGGTGGAATTGGTAGGAGGCGGGGCTGGAGGCAGCTGTGGGAAAATGGGAAAAAGTAAGAGAAAAGTGGGAAAAATGGGAAAAGGAAAAATGGGAAAAAATGGGGAAAAATGGGAAAATGGGAAAAAATGGGAAAAATGGGGAAAATGGGAAAAATGGGAAAAATGGGAATATTGGGAAAAAATGGGGAAATTGGAAAAAAGAGAAAATGGGAAAAAATAGGGGAAAAATTGGGGAAAATGGGAAAAAATGGGAAAAACAGAGAAAATGGGAAAAATGAGAATAATGGGAAGAATGGGGGGAAAATCGGAATAACTGAAGAAAAATGGGAAAGTCGGGAAAATGGGAAAAAATGGGGAAAATGAGAAAAATGAGAAAAAAGGGAAAAATTGGAAAAATCGGAAAAATTGGGAAATGGGAAAATGGGAAAAAATGGGGAAATGGGAATAATGGGAAAATGGGAAAATGAGAATAATGGGAAAAATGGGAAAAATGAGAAAATGGGAATAATGGGAAAAATGGGAAAATTGAAAAAATGGGGAAAATGGTGAGAAAATGGGAAAAATGAGAAAATGGGAAAATGGGAAAAAGGGGGAAAATGAGAAAAATTGGAAAAATGGGAAAAAATGAGAAAATGGGAATAATGGGAAATGGGAAAATGGGAAAATGAGAAAAAAATGAGAAAAATGGGAAAATGGAGAAAATGGGGAAAAATGAGAATAAATGGGAATAATGGGAAAAATGGGAAAAATGGGAAAATGGGAAAAATGGGAAAATGGGAAAATTTATAAAAATGGGGGAAAATGGAAAAAATGGGGAAAATGGGAAAAAGGGAAGAATGGGAATAAATAGGGAAATGGGAATAAAGAGGGGAAAATGGGAAAAATAAAAGGAAAAAAAATGGGAAAAAAAGAGAAAAAAAAGAGAAAAATGAGAAAAAATTGAGAAAAATGAGAAAAATTGAGGAAAAAAGGGGAAAAAGAGAAAAAAAGCGCTCCCGAAGCTGTTCCCGATATTCCCGATATTCCCTGATATATCCCGATATATCCCGATATCCCCGATATTCCCGGTCCTCACCGCCGCCCCGCAGCTCTCCCGGCACTCCCGCCGCCTCCCGAAGTTGTTCCGATATTTCCCGATATCCCGATATATCCCGATATTCCCGATATTCCCGATATCTCCCGATATTTCCCGATATCTCCCGATATTCCCGATATCTCCCGATATATCCCGATATCCCCGATATATCCCGATATATCCCGACATTCCCGGTCCTCACCGCCGCCCCCGCAGCTCTCCCGGCACTCCCGCTCGCTCCCGAAGTTGTTCCGGTATTTCCCGACATTCCCGATATCCCTGATATTCCCGATATATCCCGATATATCCCGATATTCCCGATATATCCCGATATTTCCGGTTCTCACCGGCGCCCCACGCAGCTCTCCCGGCACTCCCGCTCGCTCCCGAAGTTGTTCCGGTTGCCGCCGCAGCCGCCGAACACGAAACTCTCGCAGCTCCCGGAGGAGGCGTTGAAAAACCAGCGCGGGATGGAGGCGCGGCAGCGGCCGGTGAGCGCCGGTAACCGGCACCGGTCTGGGGGGGACACCCGTTAGGGACCCCAAAAATCCCCAAATTCACCCCAAGAATTCAACCCGGAACCGGTAACTGGCACCGGTCTGGGGAGACACCCGTTAGGGACCCTAAAAATCCCAAAATTCACCCAAAACCCCAAAATTCACCCCAAAATTCATCCCGGCACCAGTAACCGGCACCGGTCTGGGAGACACCCGTTAGGGACCCTAAAATCCCAAAATTCACCGCAAAATTCGCTCCCAAAATCCACCCCAAGCGCCGGTAACCGGCACCGGTCTGGGGGACACCCATCGACCCCAAAATCCCAAAATTCACCCCAAAATCCC
This sequence comes from Luscinia luscinia, assembly GCA_034336685.1. Classification (NCBI taxonomy): domain Eukaryota; kingdom Metazoa; phylum Chordata; class Aves; order Passeriformes; family Muscicapidae; genus Luscinia; species Luscinia luscinia. The sequence continues at coordinate 23,708 of JAKWBO010000202.1, read as the reverse complement.
AAAATTCACCCCAAAATCCAGCCCGGCACCGGTCTGGGGACTGACCCGTTACCGACCCCAAAATTCACCCCAAAAATCCCAAAATTCATCCCAAAATCCAGGCCCGGCACCGGTCTGGGGAACAGACCCGTTACAGACCCCAAAATTCCAAAATTCACCCCAAAAATCCCAACATTCACCCCAAAATTCATCACAGCGCCGGTAACCGGCACCGGTCTGGGGGGGACACCCGTTACCGACCCGAAAAAAATCCCAAAAATCCCAAAATTCACCCCAAATCCAGCCCGGCACCGTCCGGGGCAGACCCGCTACAGACCCCAAAACCCCAATTTACCTCCAAAATTCATCCCAGCGCCGGTAACCGGCACCGGTCTGGGGGACACCCGTTAATCGCATCCCCAAAATCCCAAAATTCACCCCAAAACCCCAAAATTCACCCCAAAATTCATCCCAGCACCGGTAACCGGCACCGGTCTGGGGGGACAGACCCGTTACCGACTCGAAAAATCCCAAAAATCCCAAAATTCACCCCCAAAATCCTTCCAGGGACACCCCGAAAATTCGGGATCTTCCGCCAGATCCGCCCTGGGACCCCCAAGGAGTTTCCAGACCCCAAAATTCCCCTGAAGACTCCCACTCCAAAATTCGGGACCTCCTCGAAAATTCGATTTCCCAAATCTCCTCTTGGACTCCCAGAGGATTTGGACCCCCAAATCCTCCCTAAACTTTTCCTGGGACACTTAAAAATTCAAGATCTCCTCCTCAAAATTCAGGATCCCCCAAAATTCAGGACCCTCCCCAAAATTCATGACCGCCCCAAAATTCTGAACGTCTCCGCCCCAAACCCTCGAGACCCCCAAAATCACCTCAAATCCCACCTCCCCCAAAACTCTCCCAAGACCCTCCCCAATCTTCCCCTCCCCCCATTTTGGGTGCCCCCTCTCCCATTTGTGGTCGCCCTCCCCGGTACCGAGCCAGGGCGCGGGGCCGCTCGGGGTCCTGCCCGAGCCCCCGGGACCCCCAGGAGCAGCAGCAGCAGCGGGAGGAGCCGCCCTGCCGCCATCGCAGGTGTGCGCCCGTGACGTCACCCAGGTGCGCCGCGTTAGGCCACGCCCACTTCGCGCCAACGGTTCTGCCGTCAAGCCACGCCCACTTCATTTGCATGCGAGGCGGGAAATCGCGCTGCCGGGGGGATTTGGGAGGGATTTTGGGGGTTTTAGGGGTTTTGAGGAGTTTTGGGGTCGGGGATTTGTGGATTTTGGGGCTTGGGGGTTTTGGGGGTTTGGGGATTTGGGGGTCTGGAGGGTTTTAGGGGGTTAGGATTTGGGGGTTGTGGCGTTTTGGGGAGTTTGGGGATTTTGGGGTCTGGAGGGTTTTGGAGAATTTTGGGGGTTCTCACGGGTTTTGGGGGCTCGTGAGAAATTTTTGGGGCCCTCTACGGTTGAGAGGGGCTCTTGAAGAATGTGGAGATCCCTCTGGATTTTCTGTGGACCCCCAAATTTCGCGTCGCCCCGTCCCCAAACTCAGACATCCAAACCCAGCCGGCACCAGCAGCATTTATTGCCGCCGTTCTGGGGGCTCTGAGGGGATTTTGGGGGTCCCCACCAGTGCTGGGGACCCGTGTTGAGATTTTTGAGGTCCCCACGATTGAGAGGGGTCGTGAAGAATGTGGAGATCCTCTCTGAATTTTTCTGTGGACCCCCAAATTTCGCGTCGCCCCCTTCCCCAAATTCAGACACTCGAGCACAACAGTGTTCATTGCGGCTGTTCTGGGAGGGCTCTGAGGGAGTTTGGGAGTCCCCACGGGTTTTGGGGCGCTCTTGTGAGATTTTTGGGGTCCCCACGGTCGTGAGGGTCTTCTAGAATGTAGGGGATCCTCTGAATTTTCTGTGGATCCCCAAATTCTGCCGTAACCCCTCCCCAAATTCGGACACCTCACCATGGTGGAGACGAGCGGCGTTTATTTGCGGGGGCTCTGAGAGGAATTTGGGGGTCCCTACGGATGTTGAAGGGGCTCAGGAAAAGATTTTTGGGGTCACCACGATTGAGAGGAGGTCCCCAGAGTGCAGGGATCCCTCTGGATTTTCTGTGGACCCCCAATTTCGCGTCGCCCCTCCCCAAATTCAGACACTCAGAGTACAACAGTGTTCATTGCGGCTGTTCTGGGGGCTCTGAGGGATTTTGAGGGTCCCCACGGGTTTTGGGGCGCTCTTGTGAGATTTTGGGGTCTCCACCTTTGAGAGGGGTCTTGTAGAACCTGCGAATCCTTCTGGGTTTCTGTGGACCCCAAATTTCGGGTCGCCCCCTTCTCAAATTCGGACACCTCACCATGTGCGGGTCCAGTTGCGTTTATTTGCGGGGGCTCTGAGGGGATTTTGGGGGGTCCCCTACGGGTGTTGGGGGCTCGGAGGAGATTTTAGGGTCACCACGATTGAGAGGAGGTCCCCAGGAGTGCGAGGATCCCTCTGAATTTTTCTGTGGACCCCCAAATTTCGCGTCGCCCCATCCCCAAACTCAGACACCCGAGCACAACAGTGTTCATTGCGGCCGTTCTGGGGGCCTCTGAGGGAATTTGAGGGTCCCCACGGGTTTTGGGGGCGCTCTGTGAGATTTTGGGGTCTCCACCTTTGAGGGGGTCTTGTAGAACCTGCGAATCCTTCTGGGTTTTCTGTGGACCCCCAGATTTCGGGTCGCCCCCTTCCCAAATTCAGACACCTCACCATGTGCGGGTCCAGTTGCGTTTATTTGCAGGGGGCTCTGAGGGATTTTGAGGGTCCCCACAGGTGTTGGGGGCTCGGAGGAGATTTTGGGGTCACCACGATTGAGAGGAGGTCGCCCAGGAGTGCGAGGATCCCTCTGAATTTTCTGTGGACCCCCAAATTCCCGCGTCGCCCCATCCCCAAACTCAGACACCCCGAGCACAACAGTGTTCATTGCGGCCGTTCTGGGGGGCTCTGAGGGAGTTTGAGGGGTCCCCACAGGTTTTGGGGGCGCTCTTGTGAGATTTTTGGGGTCTCCACCTTTGAGAGGGGGTCTTGTAGAACCTGCGAATCCTCCTGGATTTTCTGTGGACCCCAAATTTCGCGTCGCCCCCTCCCCAAATTCGGACACCTCACCATGTGCGGGTCCAGTTGCGTTTATTTGCTGGGGGCTCTGAGGGAGTTTGGGGGTCCCTACGGGTGTTGGGGGACCTCTGTGTGAGATTTTGGGGTCCCCCACGGTTGAGAGGGGTCTTGTAGAACCTGAGGAGTCCCTCTGAATTTTCTGTGGACCCCCAAATTCTGCGTAACGCCCCTCCCCAAATTCCGACACCTCACCATGGTGGGACGAGCGGCTTTTATTTTGAGGGGGCTCTGAGAGGGATTTTGGGGGTCCCCTACGGATGTTGAGGGCTCGGAAAAGATTTTTGGGGTCCCTACGGTGAGTGAGGGGTCTTGAAGAATGTGGGAATCCCTCTGAATTTTCTGTAGACCCCCAAATTCTACATGCCCCCTCCCAAATTCGGACACCTCACCATGGTGGAGACCAGGCGGCGTTTATTTGCGGGGCTCTGAAGGGATTTTGGGGGTCCCTACGTATGTTGAAGGGCTCGGAAAAGATTTTTGGGGGTCCCTACGAGGTGAGGGGGTCTTGAAGAATGTGGAAGATCCTCTGGATTTTCTGTGGACCCCAAATTTCGCTGTCGCCCCCTCCCAAGCTCAGACACCCAAACCCAGCCGGGACCAGCAGCGTTTATTGCCGCCGTTCTGAGGAGAATTTTGGGGCGATTTTGGGGGTCCAGGGACTCCCCTCCCTATTTCTGAGCGGGGATCATGTCGTCGATCGGCTGCTTCTGCTCGAGCTTTTCTCCATCTCCACCATCAGCTTGACGCCGTCCACCACCATCTGCACCTGCTCCACCTCCGAGAAGCCGAGGCGATCGGCGTTGGAAAATGTCGAACACGGCACCCACGGCGGCCGTGTCCACCCCGCCTGGACAGACGGACAGACGGACAGAGGTCAGAGGGACAGAGGGACAGAGGGACAGAGGGACAGGGGTCACTGAGCTCCGGACACCCCCAGACCCCGCTGACCATTCACTGTCCACTCATTGTCCACTCCTCTGCACCCCGGGTGAATTTTGGGGTTCGAATTTCCCACCCCAGGTGAATTTTGGGGTGGAATTTTCCCCACTCCAGGTGAATTTTGGGGTTAGAATTTCCCCCGCTAGATAAAATTTGGGATGGAATTTCCCACCCAGGTGAATTTTGGGATGGAATTTTCCCACCCCAGGTAAAATTTGGGATTGAATTTTCCCTCCAGGCAAAATTTGGGATGGAATTTTCCCACCCCAGGTGAATTTTGGGGTTAGAATTCTCCCTCGCTAAATAAAATTTGGGATGGAATTTTCCCACCCAGGTGAATTTTGGGATGGAATTTTCCCACCCCAGGTAAAATTTGGGATGGTAATTTCAATCCCTAGGTAAAATTTGGGATGGAATTTTCCCACCCAGGTAAAATTTGGGATGGAATTTCAATCCCTAGGTAAAATTTGGGATGGAATTTTCCCACCCAGGTAAAATTTTGGGATGGAATTTCAATCCCTAGGTAAAATTTGGGATGGAATTTTCCCACCCCAGATGAATTTTGGGATGGAATTTTCCCACCCCAGGTGAATTTTGGGATGGAATTTTCCATCGCTAGATAAAATTTGGGATGGAATTTTCCCCCTAGATAAAATTTGAGATGGAATTTCCCCCGCTAGATAAAAATTGGGATGGAATTTTCCCACGCCAGATGAATTTTGGGGTGGAATTTTCCCCACCCCAGGTGAATTTTGGGATGGAATTTCCCCAGCTAGATAAAATTTGGGATGGAATTTTCCCCGCTAGATAAAATTTGAGATGGAATTTCCCCCGCTAGATAAAAATTGGGATGGAATTTTCCCACCCCAGATGAATTTTGGGGTGGAATTTTCCCACCCCAGATGAATTTTGGGATGGAATTTTCCCACCCCAGGTAAAATTTGGGATGAATTTTCCCCACTCAGGCAAAATTTGGGATGGAATTTTCCCACTCCAGGTGAATTTTGGGATGGAATTTCCTCGCTAGATAAAATTTGGGATGGAATTTTCCCCCTCTAGATAAAATTGGGATGGAATTTTCCCACCCCAGGTAAAATTTGGGATGGAATTTTCCCACTCCAGGTGAATTTTGGGATGGAATTTTCCTCCTCTAGATAAAAATTTGGATGGAATTTTCCCACCCCAGATGAATTTTGGGATGGAATTTTCCCACCCAGGTAAAATTTGGGATGGAATTTCAATCCCTAGGTAAAATTTGGGATGGATTTTCCACCCCAGGTGAATTTTGGGATGGAATTTTCCCACCCCAGGTGAATTTTTGGGATGGAATTTCCCTCGCTATATAAAATTTGGGATGGAATTTTCCCCTAGATAAAATTTGAGATGGAATTTCCCCCGCTAGATAAAAATTGGGATGGAATTTTCCCACCCAGATGAATTTTGGGGTGGAATTTTCCCACCCCAGATGAATTTTGGGGATGGAATTTTCCCACCCCAGATGAATTTTGGGGTGGAATTTTCCACCCCAGGTGAATTTTGGGATGGAATTTCCCACCAGATGAATTTTGGGATGGAATTTTCCCACCCCAGGTAAAATTTGGGATGGATTTTCCCCACTCCAGGTGAATTTTGGGATGGAATTTCCCCATGCTATATAAAATTTGGGATGGAATTTTCCCCTAGATAAAATTTGAGATGGAATTTCGCCGCTATATAAAATTTGGGATGGAATTTTCCCACCCCAGGTAGAATTTGGGATGGAATTTTCCACCCAGGTAAAATTTGGGATGGATTCGGCCTCCCACCCAAATTCCGGCCCTCCCACCCAAATTTCGTCCTCCCAGATAAATTATTCCTCCCACCCAAATTTCGGCCCCTCCACCAAAATTTCGGCCCTTCAACCCAAATTCCGGCCCCTCCCACCCAAATTTCGGCTCCTCCCAGGTAAATTTTGTGATGTCCCAACCCTCCCACCCAAATTCGGCCCCTCTCACCCAAATTTCTTCCCTCTCCACCCAAATTTCGGCCCCTCCCACCCAAATTTCAGCCCCTCCCAGATAAACTTCGGCCCCTCCACCCATATTCCGGCCCTCCACGAAAATTTCGGCCCCTCCCACCCAAATTCCGGCCCTTCCAGATAAATTTCTTCCCTCCCACCCAAATTCCGGCCCCTCCCACCCAAATTTCGGACCTCGCAGATAAATTTCTTCCCCTCCCACCTATATTTCAGCCCCTCATACCCAAATTTCAACCCCTCATACCCAAATTCCGGCCCCTCCCACCCAAATTTCTTCCCCTCACCCAAATTTCGGCTTTTCCCACCCAAATTTCTTCCTCCCACCCAAATTTCAGCCCCTCCCACCCAAATTTCGACCTTTCCACTCAAATTTCGACCCTCCCACCCAAATTTCAGCCCTCATACCCAAATTTTGGCTCCTCCCACCCAAATCTCGACCTTTCCACCCAAATTTCGGCCCCTCCCACCCAAATCTCGGCCCCTCCCACCCAAATTCCGACCCCTCCCACCCAAATTCCGACCCCTCCCACCCAAATTTCAGCCCTCCACCCAAATTTCGGCTTTTCCCACCCAAATTCCGGCCCTCATACCCAAATTCCGGCCCTCCCACCCAAATTTCTGACCTTTCCACCCAAATTCCGGCCCCTCACACCCAAATTTCGACCTTTCCCACCCAAAATTCCGGCCCCTCCTACCCAAATTTCTTCCTCTCCCACCCAAATTTCAACCCTCCTACCCAATTTCCGGCCCTCCCACCCAAATTTCTTCCCTCTCACCCAAATTTCGGCTTTTCCCACCCAAATTCAGACCCTCCCACCCAAATTTCGGCTCATACCCAAATTTCAGCCCCTCCCAGGTAAATTTTGTGATGTCCCCACCCCTCCCACCCAAATTCCGGCCCTCTCACCCAAATTTCAGCCCCTCCCACCCAAATTTCAACCCCTCCCACCCAAATTTCAACCCTCATACCCAAATTTCAGCCCTCCCAGGAAAATTCCGGCCCCTCCCACCCAAATTTCGTCCCTCCCACCCAAATTCCGGCCCTCCCACCCAAATTTCAGCCCCTCATACCCAAATTTCAACCCTCATACCCAAATTTCAACCCCTCCTACCCAAATTCGGCTTTTCCCACCCAAATTTCGGCTTTTCCCACCCAAATTCCGACCCCTCTCACCCAAATTCCGGCCCCTCCCACCCAAATTCCGGCCCCTCCCACCCAAATTTCGGACCTCGCAGATAATTTCTTCCCTCCCACCCAAATTTCGGCTTTTCTCACCCAAATTTCTTCCCTCCACCCAAATTTCTTCCCCTCCCACCCAAATTCCGGCCCTCCACCCAAATTTCTTCCCTCCCACCCAAATTTCGGCCCTCCCACCCAAATTTCAGCCCCTCATACCCAAATTTCAGCCCCTCATACCCAAATTTCGTCCCTCCCAGATAAATTTCGGCCCTCCCACCCAAATTCCGGCCCTCCCACCCAAATTTCTTCCCCTCCACCCAAATTTCAGCCCCTCGCACCCAAATTTTGGCTCCTCCCACCCAAATTTCTTCCCCTCCCACCCAAATTTCGGCCCCTCCCACCCAAATTCCGGCCCCTCCCACCCAAATTTCGGCCCCTCCCACCCAAATTTCGGCCCCTTCAACCCAAATTCGGCCCCTCTCACCCAAATTTCAACCCCTCATACCCAAATTCCGGCCCCTCCACCGAAATTCCGGCCCCTCCCACCCAAATTTCTTCCTCCCACCCAAATTTCGGCTCATACCCAAATTTCCGACCCTTCTAGATAAATTTCGGCCCCTCCCACCCAAATTCCGGCCCCTCCTACCCAAATTTCTTCCTCCCACCCAAATTTCAGCCCCTCATACCCAAATTTCAACCCCTCATACCCAAATTTCAACCCCTCATACCCAAATTCCGGCTTTTCCCACCCAAATTCCGACCCCTCTCACCCAAATTCCGGCCCTCCCACCCAAATTTCGTCCCTCCCACCCAAATTTCAGCCCTCATACCCAAATTTCAGCCCCTCATACCCAAATTTCAGCCCCTCATACCCAAATTTCAACCCCTCCCAGGAAAATTCCGGCCCCTCCCACCCAAATTTCGGCTTTTCTCACCCAAACCCCGCCCCTCCAGGTAAACCCCGCCCCTCCCAGGTAAACCCCGCCCCCTCCCAGGTAATCCCCGCCCCCTCCAGGTGAGCCCGCCCACCTGTGCCGCGTTTCTGGAGGCGCAGGCGCTTGAGGATCTCCTCGAATTTGGGGTGCTGGCTCAGGTGCTGCAGGCGCACGTGCACGCCCCCGCGCAGCCCCGTGCCCAGGTTGGACGGGCAGGTGAGGATGTAGCCCAGGTGCTCGGTCCACATGAAGGGGTGCCCCGCCTTCTTGAAGATCTCCTCGATCTGGGGGAAAAAATAAAATAAATAAAAATTTTGGGGATTTTTGGGGTGGAAAAAAAATTTTTTGGGTGAAAAAAAAATTTTTTGGGATTTTTGAAGTGAAAAAAAAAAAAAAAATTTTGGGGGGTTTTTGGGGTGAAAAATAAAAAAAAATTTTTGGGGATTTTTGGGGTTAAAAAAAAAATTTTTTGGGGGGATTTTTGGTGAAAAAATAAAAATTTTTGGGATTTTTCGGGTTAAAAAAAATTTTTGGGATTTTTTGGGGTGAAAAAAATTTTGGGATTTTGGGGTGGAAAAAATTTTTGGGAGAATTTTTGGGGTGAGAAAAATAATAAAAAAATTTTGGGGGATTTTTGGGGTGAAAAAATAAAAAAAAAATTTTTGGGGATTTTTGGGGTGAAAAAAAATTTTTTTGGGGATTTTTGGGGTGAAAAAAATTTTTTTTGGGGATTTTGGGGTGAAAAAAATAAAAAATTTTTGGGGATTTTGGGATGAAAAAAATTTTTGGGGGATTTTTGGGGTAAAAAAGTTTTTGGGGGATTTTTGGGGTGAAAAAAAAAAATTTTTGGGATTTTTGGGGTGAAATCGGGATTTTTTTCTGGGTAGGTGTCGCCTGTCTGCAAAGCCACGCCTGTCTCCAAAATTCTCGCTGTCACCAGATCCCCCCCAGTGTCCCCAAAGTGCCACCTGTCCCCAGAAACTCTCAATGTCCCCAAATGTCCCCAAATGTCCCCAAATGTCCCCAAAATCCCTCCTGACCTTCTTGATGCCAGCACAGAAAACTGAACATCTCCACCCTTCCCCATGGAGATGTGACCCCAAATTCCCCAAAAATCCCCAAATTCCCCAAAATATCCCCAAATCTCTTGGTGTCCCCAAATCCCCAAATGCCCCAAATGTCCCCAAATGTCCCCAAATGTCCCCAGACCCCTCTGACCTTCTTGAGGCCGACGCAGAAGCGCCGGAACACCTCCTTCATGTTCCCGCCCTTCTCCATGGAGATGTGACCCCAAATACCCCAAAAATCCCCAAATTCCCCAAATATCCCCAAATCTCTTGGTGTCCCCAAATCTCCAGATGTCCCCAAATGTCCCCAAATGTCCCCAAATGTCCCCAAATGTCCCAAAATCCCTCCTGACCTTCTTGATGCCGGCACAGAAAACTGAACATCTCCACCCTTCTCCATGGAGATGTGACCCCAAATTCCCCAAAATCCCCAAATTCCCAAAATATCCCCAAATTTCCTGGTGTCCCCAAATCTCAAAATGTCCCCAAATGTCCCCAAATGTCCCCAAATGTCCCAAATCCCTCTGACCTTCTTGATGCCAGCACAGAAACTGAACATCTCCACCCCTTCTCCATGGAGATGTGACCCCAAATTCCCCCAAAAATCCCCAAATTCCCCCAAATATCCCCAAATCTCTTGGTGTCCCCTTGTCCCCAAATGTCCCCAAATGTCCCCAGATGTCCCCAAATGTCCCCAAATCCCTCCTGACCTTCTTGATGCCAGCACAGAAACTGAACATCTCCACCCTTCTCCATGGAGATGTGACCCCAAATTCCCCCAAAATCCCCAAATTCCCCAAAATATCCCTAAATTTACTGGTGTCCCCAAATCCCAAAATGTCCCCAACTCTAGGTGTCCCCAGATGTCCCCAAATGTCCCAAAATCCCTCCTGACCTTCTTGATGCCAGCACAGAAAACTGAACATCTCCACCCTTCTCCATGGAGATGTGACCCCAAATTCCCCAAAATCCCCAAATTCCCAAAATATCCCTAAATTTCCTGGTGTCCCCAAATCCTCAAATGTCCCCAAATGTCCCTAATGTCCCCAAATGTCCCCAAATGTCCCCAAATGTCCCCAAAATCCCTCCTGACCTTCTTGATGCCAGCACAGAAAACTGAACATCTCCACCCTTCCCCATGGAGATGTGACCCCAAATCCCCCCAAAATCCCCAAATTCCCCAAATATCCCCAAATTTCCGGGTGTCTCCAAATCCCAAATGTCCCCAAATGTCCCCAAATGTCCCCAAATGTCCCCAAATGTCCCCAAATCCCTCTGACCTTCTTGATGCCAGCACAGAAAGCTGAACATCTCCACCCTTCCCCATGGAGATGTGACCCCAAATTCCCCAAAATCCCCAAATTCCTCAAAATATCCCCAAATCTCTTGGTGTCCCCAAATGTCCCAAATGTCCCCAAATGTCCCCAAATGTCCCCAAAATCCCTCCTGACCTTCTTGATGCCAGCACAGAAAACTGAACATCTCCGCCCTTCTCCATGGAGATGTGACCCCAAATTCCCCAAATCCCCAAAATTCCCCAAATATCCCCAAATTTCCTGGTGTCCCCAAATGTCCCCAAATGTCCCCAAATGTCCCCAAATGTCCCCAAATGTCCCCAAATCCCTCCTGACCTTCTTGATGCCAGCACAGAAACTGAACATCTCCATGTTCGCCTTCTCCATGGAGATGTGACCCCAAATTCCCCAAAAATCCCCAAATTCCCCAAATATCCCCAAATCTCCTGGTGTCCCCAAATCCCCAAATGTCCCCAAATGTCCCCAAATGTCCCCAAATGTCCCAAAATCCCTCCTGACCTTCTTGATGCCAGCACAGAAAACTGAACATCTCCACCCTTCCCCATGGAGATGTGACCCCAAATTCCCCCAAATTTCCCCAAATTCCCCCAAATTTCCCCAAATTCCCCCAAATATCCCCAAATTTCCTGGTGTCCCCAAATCTCAAAATGTCCCCAATGTCCCAAATGTCCCCAAAATGTCCCCAAATGTCCCCAAATGTCCCCAGGACCCCTCTGACCTTCTTGATGCCAGCACAGAAGACTGAACATCTCCACCCCTTCCCCATGGAGATGTGACCCCAAATTCCCCAAAATCCCCAAATTCCCAAAATATCCCCAAATTTCCTGGTGTCCCCAAATCCCCAAATGTCCCCAGATGTCCCCAAATGTCCCCAAATCCCTCCTGACCTTCTTGAGGCCGGCGCTGAAGCTCGGAACACCTCCTTCATGTTCCCGCCCTTCTCCATGGAGATGTGACCCCAAATTCCCCAAAATATCCCCAAATTCCCAAATCCCCTGGTGTCCCCAAATCCCCAAATGTCCCCAAATGTCCCCAGATGTCCCCAAATGTCCCCAGACCCTCTGACCTTCTTGAGGCCGACGCAGAAGCGCCGGAACACCTCCTTCATGTTCCCGCCCTTCTCCATGGAGATGACGCGCAGGTGATCCTCCTCGTTCACCCACACCAGGAACGTTTTGTTGTCGTTGTGCCTGCCGGGCGGGTGACGTCACCGCGTGAGTGACGTCACCGCGCGGGTGACGTCATGGGGTGGGCGGTGTTGTCAGGTGTCCACCGAGGTGGTTCCAGGTGTCGCAAAGTGTCCCCAGGTGTCCCCAGGTGGGATCCAGGTGTCCCCAGGTAGGATCCAGGTGTCCACAGGTGTCCCCAAGTGGTCCCAAAGTGTCCCCAAGGTGGCCTCAGGTGTCCCCAGGTGTCCCCAGGTGTCCCCAAGTGGTCCCAAAGTGTCCCCAAGGTGGCCTCAGGTGTCCCAAGGTGGCCCCAGGTGGGATCCAAGTGTCCCAAAATGGTCCCAAAGTGTCCCCAGGTGTCCCCAAGGTGTTCCCAGGTGGGATCCAGGTGGCCCCAGGTGTCCACAGGTGTCCCCAGGTGTCCCAAAGTGTCCCCAAGGTGGGATCCAGGTGTCCCCCAGGTGGCCCCAGGTGGGATCCAGGTGTCCCAAAGTGTCCCCAAGGTGTCTCCAGGTGTCTCCAGGTGTCCCCAGGTGGCCCCAGGTGGGATCCAGGTGTCCCAAAGTGTCCCCAGGTGGGATCAGGTGTCCCAAAGTGTCCCCAGGTGTTCCCAGGTGGGATCCAGGTGTCCCAAAGTGTCCCCAGGTGTTCCCAGGTGGGATCCAGGTGGGATCAAGGTGTCCCAAAGTGTCCCCAAGGTGGCCCAGGTGTCCCCAGGTGGGATCCATGTGTCACCAGGTGTCCCCAGGTGGTCCCAAAGTGTCCCCAAGGTGGCCCCAGGTGTCTCAGGTGTCCCCAAGGTGGTCCCAGGTGGGATCCAGGTGGCCACAGGTGTCCCCAAGGTGTCCCCAGGTGTTCCCAGGTGGGATCCAGGTGTCCCAAAGTGTCCCAAGGTGGCCCCAGGTGGGATTCAGGTGTCCCAAAATGGTCCCAAAGTGTCCCCAGGTGTCCCCAGGTGGTCCCAAAGTGTCCCCAAGGTGGCCTCAGGTGTCCCCAGGTGGCCCCAGGTGGGATCCAGGTTCCCAAAGTGTCCCCAGGTGTGCCCCAGGTGTGCCCAGGTGACCTCAAAGTGTCCCAAAATGCCCTCAGGTGTGCCCCAGGTGCCCCTCAGGTGCCTCTGGCTCCCCCAGGTGCCCCAAAATGTTCCCCAGCTCCCCCAGGTGTCCCCAGGTGCCCCAAATGCCCCCAGCTCCCCAGGTGTGCCCAGGTGCCCCCAGGTGTCCCTTAGGTGTCCCTCAGGTGCCCTCAGGTGCTTTCAGCTCCCCCAGGTGCCCCCAGGTGTCCTCAGGTGTGCCCAGCTCCCCCAGGTGTGCCCAGGTGGGATTCAGGTGTTCCCAGCTCCCCGGGTGCTTTCAGCTCCCCCAGGTGTCCCCAGGTGCCCCAAAATTCCCCAGGTGCCCCAGGTGTGCCCAGGTGCCCCCAGGTGTACCCAGGTGTGCCCAGCTCCTCCCAGGTGCCCCCAGGTGTCCCCAGGTGTCCCCAGGTGTCCCTTAGGTGCCCCTCAGGTGTTTTCATCTCCCCAGGTGCCCCCAGGTGCCCCCAGGTGCCCCCAAAATGCCCTCCAGCTCCCCAGGTGTGCCCAGGTGTTCCCAGGTGTGCCCCAGGTGTGCCCAGGTGCGCACCAGATGCCGCGGGCGTCGGGCCAGTCGCGGGCCATGCCCCGAGGCCAGCAGCAGGGGGACACCAGCTACCCCCAGGTACCCCCAAAACAACCCCGGGTGTGCCCAGGTGTGCCCAGGTATCCCAAAAATGCCCCAGGTGTCCCCAGGTGTGCCCCAGGTGTGCCCAGGTGTGCCCAGCTCCCCCAGGTGTGCCCAGGTGGGATTCAGGTGTTCCCAGCTCCCCCGGGTGCTTTCAGCTCCCCAGGTGTCCCCAGGTGCCCCCAAAATGCCCCCAGCTCCCCCAGGTGTGCCCAGGTGCCGCCCAGGTGTGCCCAGCTCCTTCCAGGTGTGCCCAGGTGCCCCAGGTGTGCCCAGGTGTCCCCAGGTGTCCCTTAGGTGCCCCTCAGGTGCTTTCAGCTCCCCCAGGTGCCCCCAGCTCCCCAGGTGCCCCCAGGTGCCCCAAAATGTTCCCCAGGTGCCCCCAGGTGTGCCCAGGTGTGCCCAGGTGTGCCCAGGTGCGCACCAGATGCCGCGGGCGTCGGGCCAGTCGCGGGCCATGCCCGAGGCCAGCAGCAGGGGGACACCAGCTACCCCAGGTACCCCCAAAACAACCCCAGGTGTGCCCAGGTGTGCCCAGGTGGGATCCAGGTGTGCCCAGGTGCCCCCAGCTGTGACCAGGTGTGCCCAGGTGCCCCCAGCTGTGCCCAGGTGTTCCCAGGTGTGCCCAGGTGCCATCAGGTGTGCTCAGGTGCCTCTCAGGTGCCTCTGGCTCCCCCACGTGCCCCCAGGTGTCCCCAAAATACCCCCAGGTGTCCCCAGGTGTCCCCAGGTGTGCCCAGGTGCCCCAGGTGTCCCTAGGTGCCCCTCAGGTGCTTTCAGCTCCCCCAGGTGCCCCCAGGTGCCCCCAGGTGCCCCAAAATGCCCCCCAGGTGTGCCCCAGGTGCCCCCAGGTGTGCCCCCAGGTGTGCCCCAGGTGTGCCCAGGTGCACCAGATGCCGCGGGCGTCGGGCCAGTCGCGGGCCATGCCCGAGGGCCAGCAGCAGGGGGACACCAGCTACCCCAGGTACCCCCAAAACAACCCCGGGTGTGCCCAGGTGTGCCCAGGTATCCCAAAATGCCCCCAGGTGTGCTCAGGTGTCCCCAGGTGTGCCCAGGTGTGCCCAGGTATGCCCAGCTCCCCCAGGTGTGCCCAGGTGACCTCAAAGTGTCCCTTAGGTGCCCCTCAGGTGCTTTCAGCTCCCCCAGGTGCCCCCAAAATGTTCCCCAGGTGTTCCCAGGTGTGCCCAGGTGGGATCCAGGTGTGCCCAGGTGCCATCAGGTGTGCTCAGGTGCCCCTCAGTTGCTTTCAGCTCCCCCAGGTGCCCGCCAGGTGTCCCCAAAATACCCCCAGGTGCCCCCAGGTGTGCCCAGGTGTGCCCAGGTGACCTCAAAGTGTCCCAAAATGCCCCTCAGGTGTGCCCAGGTGCCCCTCAGGTGCCTCTGGCTCCCCAGGTGCCCCCAAAATGTTCCCCAGCTCCCCCAGGTGTGCCCCAGGTGTGCCCAGGTGCGCACCAGATGCCGCGGGCGTCGGGCCAGTCGCGGGCCATGCCCGAGGCGAGCAGCAGGGGGACACGGGTTTGTCGAACAGGAAATGATCATCGATGAGCTGCTGCTGCTCCTGCTCCGTCATGGCCTTCAGCGGGTAGTACCTGCCCTTGAACTCGCCCTCCAGGCTGTTCAGAGCTGCGGGGGGGCGGGGTCAGCGCCGGGGCCACGCCCAGGCCACGCCCAGGCAGGCTGGGCTCGGCTAAGCCGGGTCTAAGCCAGGCTGGATGTGCTCAGCCATTCAAAATCTGCTGAAATCTACCCAAAATCCAGCCCAAAAACAATAAAATCTACCAAAAATCCAGCCCAAATCCAATAAAATCCACGCCAAATTCATCCCAAACCCACCTGGGCCACGCCCAGACCACGCCCAGGCCAGGCTGAGCTTGGCTAAGCCGGGTCTAAGCCAGGCTGGATGTGCTCAGCCATTTAAAATCTACCCAAAATCCAGCCCAAATCCAGTCCAAATTCAATAAAATCTACACCAAATCCAGGCTAAACCCACCTGGGCCACGCCCCGGCCACGCCCAGCCGGGCTGGGCTTGGCTAAGCCGGGTCTAAGCCAGGCTGGAGGGCTCAGCCATTCAAAATCTGCTGAAATCTACCCAAAATCCAATAAATTCTACCCCAAATCCTGACCAAATCCAGCTCGAATCCGGCCTAAACCCACCTGGGCCACGCCCAGACCACGCCCAGCAAGGCTGGGCTCGGCTAAGCCGGGTCTAAGGCAGGCTGGATGTGCTCAGCCTTTCAAAATCTGCTGAAATCTACCCAAAATCCAGCCCAAATCCAGCTCAAATCCGGCCTAAACCCACCTGGGCCACGCCCAGACCACGCCCAGCCAGGCTGGGCTCGGCTAAGCCGGGTCTAAGCCAGGCTGGATTTGCTCAGCCATTCAAAATCTGATAAAATCTACCCAAAATCCAGCCCAAATCCAGCTCAAATCCAGCCTAAAAACAATAAAATCTACCCCAAATCTATCCCAAACCCACCTGGGCCACGCCCCGGCCACGCCCAGCCAGGCTGGGCTCGGCTAAGCCGGGTCTAAGCCAGGCTGGATGTGCTCAGCCATTCAAAATCTACCCAAAATCCGCCCCAAATCCAGCCCAAATTCAATAAAATCTACCCCAAATCCAGGCTAAACCCACCTGGGCCACGCCCAGACCACGCCCAGGCAGGCTGGGCTCGGCTAAGACGGGTCTAAGGCAGGCTGGATGCGCTCAGCCATTCAAAATCTGCTGAAATCTACCCAAAATCCAATAAATTCTACCCCAAATCCTGACCAAATCCAGCCCAAATCCGGCCAAAACCCACCTGGGCACACACCTGGGCCACGCCCCGACCACGCCCAGGCCAGGTTGGGCTCGGCTAAGCCGGGTCTAAGCCAGGCTGGATGTGCTCAGCCATTCAAAATCTGCTGAAATCTACCCAAAATCCAGCCCAAAAACAATAAAATCTACCAAAAATCCAGCCCAAATCCAATAAAATCCACGCCAAATTCATCCCAAACCCACCTGGGCCACGCCCAGACCACGCCCAGGCCAGGCTGAGCTTGGCTAAGCCGGGTCTAAGCCAGGCTGGATGTGCTCAGCCATTTAAAATCTACCCAAAATCCAGCCCAAATCCAGCCCAAATTCAATAAAATCTACACCAAATCCAGGCTAAACCCACCTGGGCCACGCCCGGCCACGCCCCAGCCGGGCTGGGCTTGGCTAAGCCGGGTCTAAGCCAGGCTGGAGGGCTCAGCCATTCAAAATCTGCTGAAATCTACCCAAAATCCAATAAATTCTACCCCAAATCCTGACCAAATCCAGCTCAAATCCGGCCTAAACCCACCTGGGGCCACGCCCAGACCACGCCCAGCAAGGCTGGGCTCGGCTAAGCGGGTCTAAGGCAGGCTGGATGTGCTCAGCCTTTCAAAATCTGCTGAAATCTACCCAAAATCCAGCCCAAATCCAGCTCAAATCCGGCCTAAACCCACCTGGGCCACGCCCAGACCACGCCCAGCCAGGCTGGGCTCGGCTAAGCCGGGTCTAAGCCAGGCTGGATTTGCTCAGCCATTCAAAATCTGATAAAATCTACCCAAAATCCAGCCCAAATCCAGCTCAAATCCAGCCTAAAAACAATAAATCTACCCCAAATCTATCCGAAACCCACCTGGGCCACGCCCCGGCCACGCCCAGCCAGGCTGGGCTCGGCTAAGCCGGGTCTAAGCCAGGCTGGATGTGCTCAGCCATTCAAAATCTACCCAAAATCCAGCCCAAATCCAGCCCAAATTCAATAAAATCTACCCCAAATCCAGGCTAAACCCACCTGGGCCACGCCCAGACCACGCCCAGCCAGGCTGGGCTCGGCTAAGCCGGGTCTAAGCCAGGCTGGATGTGCTCAGCCATTCGAAATCTGCTGAAATCTACCCAAAATCCAGCCCAAATCCAGCCCAAATTTAATAAAATCCAGCGCAAATCCATCCCAAATCCACCTGGGCACGCCCCAGACCACGCCCACTCGAGCCACACCCATTTCCTTGAACCACACCCAACCTAATTACAACCACATCATTAATATCTAACCCCGCGCTGTTAGGCCACGCCCCTTCCGACCACGCCCACCCAATCTCCTCACACAAACCACGCCCACTCGAGCCACACCCATTTCCTTGAACCACACCCAACCCCAACCCCAACCAAACCAATCCCACCCAACCCCCGCCCCTGTTAGGCCACGCCCCTCCCTGCCACACCCATTCAGGCCACGCCCACTCAAGCCACACCCACCCCATACTATTACACGAGACACACCCACTCGAGCCACGCCCTCTCAAGCCACACCCACTTCCTTGAACCACACCCAACCCAACTCCAACCAAATAATTAATATATAACCCCGCCCTGTTAGGCCACGCCCCTTCCGGTCACATCCACTGAAGCCACACCCACGCAATCCCCTCAAACAAGCCACGCCCACTCGAGCCACACCCACTACCTTGAACCACACCCAACCAAACTCCAACCAAATAATTAATATCTATCCCCTCCTTTTAGGCCACGCCCCTTCCGGCCACACCCACTCAAGCCACACCCACTCAATCTCCCCACACAAGCCACACCCACGCGAGCCACACCCACTCGAGCCACACCCATTTCCTTGCACCACACCCAACCCCAATCCCAAGCAAACCAATCCCGCCCAACCCCGCCCTCTCAGACCACGCCCCTTTCCGGTCACGCCCACTCAGACCACACCCACTCAAGCCACACCCACTCAATCCCCTCATACATGCCACACCCACTCGAGCCACACCCATTTCCTTGCACCACACCCACCCCAACCAAACCAATCCCACCCACCCCCGCCCCCATTAGGCCACGCCCTTCGCGCCACGCCCAACCTGATCACACCCACTCAAGCCACACCCACTCAATCCCCTCATACATGCCACGCCCACTCGAGCCACACCCATTTCCTTGCACCACACCCACACCCAACCCAACCCCACAATCCCACCCAACCCCGCCCTCTCAGACCACGCCCCTTCCGGCCACGCCCACTCAGGCCACACCCACTCGAGCCACACTCAAGCCACACCCATTTCCTTGAACCACACCCAACCTAATTACAACCAAATCATTAATATCTAACCCCGCCCTGTTAGGCCACGCCCCTTCCTGCCACACCCATTTAGACCACGCCCACCCAATACCCTTGCACAGGCTACGCCCACTCGAGCCACACCCATTTCCTTGAACCACACCCAACCTAATTACAACCAAATCATTAATATCTAACCCCGCCCTGTTAGGCCACGCCCCTTCCGGTCACGCCCACAATGACCACACCCACTCAATCCCCTCAAACAAGCCACACCCACTCGAGCCACACCCACTTCCTTGAACCACACGCAACCTAATTACAACCAAATCATTAATATCTAACCCCGCCCTGTTAGGCCACGCCCCTTCCGGCCCCGCCCACCCTGACCCCGCCCACCCTGGCCCCGCCCCTTCCGGCCCCGCCCTCACCGGTGACCGAGAGCTTCTCGATGGCGCGGCGCTCGCCGCGGCTGCAGTGCGGGGGCAGCGAGTAGCCCTTGATGCTGCGGCCGGTGCGGACGCGGCTGCTCAGCACGTACTTGGGGTCCAGGTCCTCCCCGCCCTGTGGGGACCCCAAAAAAATCCCAAATTTACCCCAAAATATCCCGAAATTCACCCCAAAAAAATCCCGGAGTTCCCATGAAAATCCTGCCCAAAATCCCGGAGAAATTCCCCAAAAATCCGCCTGAGCTCTGATGCTCAGCACGGACTTGGGGTCCAGGTCCTCCCCGCCCGGCAGCCCAAAAATTCCCAAAATTTACCCCAAAATATCCCCAAATTCACCCCAAAAAAATCCCGGAATTTCCACAAAAATCCCCGGAGAAATCCACCCAAAAATAACCCCCAAAATCTCCCTAAAATCCCGAGAGGTGCTCAACACGGACTTGGGGACCAGATCCTCCCGCCCTGTGGGGAACCCCAAAAATCCAAAATTTACCCCAAAAAATCCCCAAATTCACCCCCAAAAATCCCAAAATTCCTGAGAAATCCATGTCAAAATCGGCCCCAAAATTCCGGAGAAATTCCCCAAAAATCCTCCTGAGCTCTGATGCTCAGCACGGACTTGGGGTCCAGATCCTCCCCGCCCTGTGGGGGCCCCAAAAATTCCCAAAATTTACCCCAAAATATCCCCAAATTCACCCCAAAAAAATCCCGGAATTTCCACAAAAATCCCCGGAGAAATCCACCCAAAAATAACCCCCAAAATCTCCCTAAAATCCCGAGAGGTGCTCAACACGGACTTGGGGACCAGATCCTCCCCGCCCTGTGGGGAACCCCAAAAAAATCCAAAATTTACCCCAAAAAATCCCCAAATTCACCCCCAAAAAATCCCAAAATTCCTGAGAAATCCATGTCAAAATCGGCCCCAAAATTCCGGAGAAATTCCCCAAAAATCCTCCTGAGCTCTGATGCTCAGCACGGACTTGGGGTCCAGGTCCTCCCCGCCCTGCAGCCCAAAAAAATCCAAAATTTACCCAAAATATCCCAAAATTCACCCCCAAAAATCCCGGAATTTCCACAGAAATCCCCGGAGAAATCCACCCAAAAATAACCCCCAAAATCTCCCTAAAATCCCGAGAGGTGGTCAACACGGACTTGGGGTCCAGGTCCTCCCCGCCCTGTGAGGAGTCCAAAAAAATCCAAAATTTACCCCAAAATATCCCAAAATTCACCCCAAAAAAATCCCGGAATTTCCACAAAAATCCCCGGAGAAATCCACCCAAAAATAACCCCCAAAATCTCCCTAAAATCCCGAGAGGTGCTCAGCAAGTACTTGGGGTCCAGGTCCTCCCCGCCCTGTGGGGACCCCAAAAAAATCCAAAATTTACCCCAAAATATCCCGAAATTCACCCCAAAAATCCCGGAATTCCTGAGAAATCCCTGTCAAAATCTTGCCCAAAATCCCGGAGAAATTCCCAAAAATCCGCCTGAGCTCTGATGCTCAGCAGGTACTTGGGGTCCAGGTCCTCCCCGCCCTGTGGGGACCCCAAAAAATCCAAAATTTACCCCAAAATATCCCCAAATTCACCCCCAAAAAATCCCGGAATTCCTGAGAAATCCCTGTCAAAATCTTGCCCAAAATCCCTGAGAAATTCCCCAAAATCCTCCTGAGCTCTGATGCTCAGCACGTACTTGGGGTCCAGGTCCTCCCCGCCCTGTGGGGACCCCAAAAAATCCAAAAATTTACCCAAAAATATCCCAAAATTCACCCCCAAAAAATCCCGGAATTTCCACAGAAATCCCCGGAGAAATCCACCAAAAATAACCCCCAAAATCTCCCTAAAATCCCGAGAGGTGCTCAGCACGTACTTGGGGGTCCAGGTGCTCCCGCCCTGTGGGAACCCCAAAAATCCCAAATTTACCCCAAAAATCCCGAAATTCACCCCAAAAATCCCGGAGTTCCCATGAAAATCCTGCCCAAAATCCCGGAGAAATTCCCCAAAAATCCTCCTGAGCTCTGATGCTCAGCACGTACTTGGGGTCCAGGTCCTCCCGCCACTGTGGGGAACCCCAAAAATCCAAAAATTTACCCCAAAAAATCCCAAAATTCACCCCCAAAAATATCCCAAAATTCCTGAGAAATCCCTGTCAAAATCGGCCCCAAAATCCCGGAGAAATTCCCAAAAATCCGCCTGAGCTCTGATGCTCAGCACGTACTTGGGGTCCAGGTCCTCCCCGCCCTGCAGCCCAAAAATTCCCAAAATTTACCCTAAAAAAATCCGAAAATTCACCCCAAAAAATCCCGAAATTCACCTAAAGAAATCCCAAAATTCACCTCAAAAAATCCCGAAATTCATCACAAAAAATTCCGGAATTCACCCAAAAAAATCCCGAATTCAACTCAAAAAGTCCCGAAATTCACCCCAAAAAACCCTGAAATTCACGACAAAAATCCCGAAATTCACGTCAAAAACTCCAAAATTCACCCCAAAAAATCCCGAAATTCACGCCAAAAATTGTCAAAATTCACCCCAAAAATTGTCAAAATTCACCCAAAAAATCCCGAAATTCACGCCAAAAAAACCCGAAATTCACGCAAAAATCCCGAAATTCATCCTAAAAAATCCCAAAATTCACCTCAAAAAATCCCGAAATTCACCCCAAAAACCCCAAAATTCATCCAAAAGATCCCCGAAATTCACCCCAAAAAATCCCAAAATTCACCCCAAAAAAATACCTAAAATCACTTCAAAAAATCCCGAAACTCACCCAAAAAAACCCTAAAATTCATCCCAAAAAATCCCGAAATTCAATCCAAAGATTCCCAAAATTCACCTAAAAAAATCCTGAAATTCACCCCAAAAAACCCCAAAATTCACCCCAAAAAATCCCAAAATTCATCTCAAAAAATCCCGAAATTCACCTCAAAAAATCCCAAAATTCACCCCAAAAATTCCCAAAATTCACCCCAAAAATTCTCAAAATTCACCTAAAAAATCCCAAAATTCATTGGGGACACCCCAGGGTGTTCTTGACCTTTTGATCCCTTTGGGGACCCCCCAAAATTTCAGGGACCCCCCCAAAATTTCGTGACCCCTCCCAAATTTTCTGGACCCCCTCCCAAATTTTTGGGGACCCCTCCCCAAATTTTGGGGACCCCCAACACCTCGAGATTCTGATATTTGAAATCATTGGGGACACCCCAGGATGTTCTTGACTCCTTGATCCTTTGGGGGAACCCCCAAAATTTCTGAGACCCCTCCCAAAATTTCTGGGGACCCCTCCCAAAATTTCTGGGGACCCCTCCTAAATTTCGGGGACCCCTCCCCAAAATTTTGGGAACCTGACCTCAAGACTCTGATATTTGAAATCATTGGGGACACCCCAGGGTGTTCTTGACCCCTTGATCCTTTTGGGGACCCCCCAAAATTTCAGAAACCCCTCAAAATTTCTGAGACCCCTCCCAAAATTTTTGGGGACCCCTCCCAAATTTTTGGGAGACCCCTCCCCAAATTTTGGGGACCCCCCTGACCTCGAGATTCTGATATTTGAAATCATTGGGAACACCCCAGGATGTCCTTGACTCCTTAATCCCTTTGGGGACCCCCCAAAATTTCAGAAACCCCTCAAAATTTCTGAGACCCCTCCCAAAATTTTTGGGGACCCCTCCCAAATTTCGGGGACCCCCCAAAATTTTGGGAACCACCAAATTTGGATTGAGGCCATTGGTGTGGGATCACCCCTTCCCTCCCCTCCTGATCCTTTTGGGGACCACCCAAAATTTCAGGGATCCTCCCAAAATTTCGTGACCCCTCCCAAAATTTTTGGGGACCCCTCCCCAAAATTTTGGGGACCCCTCCCCAAATTTTGGGGTCCCCCCAAACCTCGAGGTTCTGATATTTGAAATCATTGGGGACACCCCAGGGTGTTCTTGACTCCTTAATCCCTTTGGGGACCCCCCAAAATTTCAGGGACCCTCCCAAAATTTCTGGGGACCCCTCCCAAAATTTCTGGGGACCCCTCCCAAATTTTCGGGGACCCCCTCCCCAAATTTCGGGGACCCCCAAAATTTTAGGAACCACCAAATTTGTAGTTGAGGCCATTGGTGGGATCACCCCTTCTCTCCCCTCTTGATCCTTTTGGGGACCCCCGAAATTTCTGGACCTCCTCCCAAAATTTCGTGTCCCTCCCAAATTTTTGGGGACCCCCCAAATTTTTAGGGACCCCTCCCCAAATTTTGGGGACCCCTGACCTCGAGATTCTCATATGGCAGAAACACCCCAGGGTGTCCCTGCCACAATTCCTTCCCCTCCTGATCCTTTTGGGGACCCCCCAAAATTTCAGAAACCCCCTCAAAATTTCTGAGACCCCTCCCAAAATTTTTGGCGACCCCTCCCAAATTTTTGGGGACCCCTCCCAGATTTCGGGGCCCCCCCGACCTTGAGGTTCTCGTGGTTGAGGTCGGTCTTGTGCTTGTCCGTGGGTTTGTACCCCCCGTGCCTGTCCTGGATCACGGGGTCGAAAAGTTCCTTGAAAACCTCGTAGGACTCCTCGTCCCCGGCCACGCAGCCCACGGTCATGATGAACGGGTGGCCTGGGGGAAACTGGGGTTACTGGGGATACTGGGAGATACTGGGACCAGTTTGGGACCAGTATGGGACCGGTATAGGGCACTGGGACCAGTATGGGATTGGTACTGGGATTGGTGTTGGGGCTGGGCAGTGACCCACGGTCATGATGAACG